>CAHIKZ030001358.1:3535000-3662500 GCA_903632075.3 Acanthosepion pharaonis | reverse complement strand
TGACTCATATATTAATAAATAGAAGCATACAACTTCAACCTGCCTTAACCTTTTCATCGCTTGTCGCAGCATTTCTGCTACTCAATATGCGACTTGCATATCTTCACCATTCAAAATGCAAGCACGAAAAACCTTGATCAACTCACGTAAGCCTCTAACAGAGGACCCTCAATATGATTTCATTCTTTCTCTGTACGAGAAAACGTACACGTTTTCTCCAAGAATCAACACCACTCATATTACCGTGAAAATCAAGAAAGTGTATATTGACACTTAAACGTAGCTAAAAACTTTCGATCAATTTCTTTAAAGTATTTTTGTAACCGTCATGATTTAAAAACAATTAATTTATTAAAATAAGCATGTATTTTTCTGTTAATATAAACAATAATATTGTAGGTAATTGTAAACTTCTCTGGTGTCCCTTACCAATAAAACGTGTTGATATATTTAACATTCTCTTCAGTTCTATTACTCCTTGCTTCTTTTGATGTTTCACCACACTTTACTCCCGCTTAAGAATGTTTCTACCAAAATGACCTAAAATAGAATGCCTTACAACAGGTACTAGCTTTGCTGAAGGGTAAAAATTGAATATAAGCAATAACTCTCCTCCTGGAGGTGGTTAGGATAATTACCTGACTCTTGAATTGTCCCCGAAAGAGAAAGTCCCAAGGAAGCTTCAGCCATTTCTATTCTCAATTGACGTTCGCGACGGATACCAATCTATTTTTAAACTCGACCTTCTGTCACATTCCGCTCATGTGGGCGAGTGCGGTTGAAATATCTAAATATCTTACCAAACAAAATTGTAATAATACCTTAAAATGAATCGGATATTTAAACTCAGAGATACAATATCTTACAATACATGGTAACCCTTTTATAGCTGATACTTTTGAATACATCTATCTATCTATCTATCTATCTATCTATCTATCTATCTATCTATCTATCTATCTATCTATCTATCTATCACAGGCTACATAAAATATGAAAAATAACTAAAAATGCAATAGATAATGCCTTCGTTTGAAAACTATACAACTCGAATAGACGTTATTTGCAGTCATTTTTTTTTCTCATTAGTTTCAACCAATATCTAGCACACACATTCACATGACTATAAGCCTTGATTTGTAATAGTAATGGTAATATTAGCCGTTTCCTTACAAGGAAACATTTGACATTCATTGACCGAGCAACAAGTACTGTTTTCTGATTACTTCCAGCCTAATAGCAACAAACCAGCTTATGACTTCTTTAAATTTTGTTTTCTGGGTCGAATAATAGAGATTTCACATTCAATGGCTTATGGCATAGTCAAAATATAGTAGTTCCTTTTAATTGAATTGTATAATAAATTCTGTGTGCATTTTCGAAAACCTTACTTTTTAATTAATCAACGATTTTAGAATTACCGAGATGATTTCAATTAATGCTTTACTTCCTTCATTTATAGTTTTAGAATATGACATCATTAACCTGATCACAAACCATAAATAATTACCCATGCCTAAGTACGTTCACAAAAATTAATAATAATAATAAAAATGATGATGATGATGATGACTGGATAAGTATCTGGGCCTTACCAAAGAACTGAAGAAATTTTGGAACATGAATGAGACTGTTGTGTCAGTCGTTCATGGAGTACTGGGAATGATTTCGAAAAGGTTAATGGAAAATCTGGAGGAACTGGAAATTGAAGGAAGAATCAAGATAATCTAGACGACAACACCACTGAAAACAAGCTAAAATACTGAGTAGGAGTGCTACAGCGAGCTGATGGCATTAATATTCGAGTTTGTCCTGCTATTTACCCATAACTGGTGAGGAGATGGATTCATACCTTTCCCAAGTGAATGCAATGAACTCGACTGAAATTCGAACTCGGCTCTACCGATCCCTCAATCCGAACCGCTAACCACCACAACACCGTCGTACATCAATTTAAAGCTTACAATTTGCGTTCGGTTTATGCTAAAGTCACAAAGGTAGACATAGGCCCGGTTTACACGAGTGTTAAAAAAATAGACACAAGTTCGGTTTTTATGAGAGTCAAAAAGGTCATAGGTCATAGGTCAGAAGAAAGACTTCCAACGTCCCGCTAAGATACATATAATCAATTGCTCGACCGCATATTTTTTTCCATTTTTAACCCTACCAACTGGATTCACACGATCTGACGGGCTTTGAAAAATACTGACTCCATTTATTTAGTGAAAAAAAAATAGCAAAAAAAAAAGCATATATTTGGAATACAGTGTTGCGTTTCCTTTCTTTCTTTCTTTCTTTCTTTCTTTCTTTCTTTCTTTCTTTCTTTCTTTCTTTCTAAACCCTCTCCCTTTCTTTCTTTCTTTCTTTCTTTCTTTCTTTCTTTCTTTCTTTCTTTCTTTCTAAACCCTCTCCCTTTCTTTCTTTCTTTCTTTCTTTCTTTCTTTCTTTCTTTCTTTCTTTCTTTCTTTCTAAACCCTCTCCCTTTCTTTCTTTCTTTCTTTCTTTCTTTCTTTCTTTCTTTCTTTCTTTCTTTCTTTCTTTCTTTGAAGTTCTAATATTTTTTAATTCTATCTTACATTCAGTTTCTTAGTGTTTTAGCAGTTTTCAGTTAATGCTGTCGTCTAGATGATCTCGACTCCTCCCTTGATTTCCAATTCCTTCCGAGTGCTCTGATAACAACTGGTACATTTGTCACCTTCATGTTTCAGAATTTCCTCAGCTTGTTAACAAGGTTAAAATGTTTATTTCCCTTTCGATTTTCTTATATATCTATTCTGTTTTTGTTGTTGTTATTATTATTATTATTATTATTATTATTATTATTATTATTATTATTATAAAAACCGGGTGCTTGTCGTCGTTCAGCTCTCTTATTACCTCCAGTACTGCCATAATCTGGACGCCCTTAGCCATTCTTCAAATCACCGGTTCCATCAATCTCGATTCTACTGTTTTTTTTTTCCTTTTTGGTGGGGTGGGAGGCGTTGGAAATACATTAATAATGATGGACATAATCCTAAATTTCATCTTCCAGGGCGTCTTCAGTTTACGGTCGTAGTCCTAGCATTTACTTTATTGTTTTAAGTTTCTTTGGTCTTCATCCCATGGTCTGCTGGAAGAGCCACATTCAATATCTGTCAGAATAGCTTTTCTTTGTTCTCAACAATCAGATCTAGGTCCCTTGCTTGAAGAGGATAATTTATTTGGATTTGAAAATTTCAGAGCATTTTACTTTAAAAAATAATTCTATACAATTTCTAGTTTTGTGTTCATACGACTTAGTTTGAACATAAATCGTTTGCACAATTCTCAGTTTATCACAGTTCCTACTCTATCGTGCCTGTTTTACACTCGCTTTAATTTTTATAAATAGTTCATGTGCAGCTATTATTCTACAAACAGATGCTTTTCCAATTTAAGTGTGTCTAATTACTGGATATTTTTATAGTAAAAGATGCTAGAAATTACTTTTTGCCGTAAAGACTTATTAATAAAGTTTGCATTGTTTTAACATAATATTTTAATTGTAAGAAAACTGCATTAATATTCAAGCCAAGTTGATAGAAAACATTTATGTTGCACAAATATTTATTTTTGAACGTTATCCTCTTTCTTGACAATGCCCTTAATTTATTGGTGAATATAAAGATCGAAATGAATCCCACAGATCGGATACAATACAATGAAATTTTCAGATCAAAATTCAGTGTCACGATGCGGACTTAATGACCCACACTCGTATATATATATATATATATATATATATATAAAATTAAATTTAAAAGTATTAAATGTCACCATTCCAACATTTTCAGCGTTTCCTATCAATATGTAATTATAACGTGTTTTTATATTCTTTCTTCCATCATACGGGTAATTATACCAATAAAAACATTATTTTAGTCTGATGAAGCACTAAAGCATTTTTTATTTATTTTCAACTTATCACTAACATTATTCTGATATTTAAAAATTCATATATATATATATATATATATATATATATATATATATTAAACAGATTGTCACCGTTTGGTGTTGACCGCAAAGTCCACTTATATCGGTCTACACCAAGCGGCGACAATCGGTTTCATTCTTGATGCAATCTTCAGCCCATGTGTATCGTGTTTTGGATCGACTATTTATATATACTGGTAAATGGTGCATTATAGGTACTATTCACTATCGTATTATCCTAACGGTTATAGGGTGGGAGATAATGGTCATACTGTTAATTATTCTAGAGTCGACTGAGTAGAAATAATTGTGGATTCGAATGCGATTAATTGTAGCTATTTTATTTTAATCATTATTTATTATTCATTACTTAATTATTTATTATTATTTCATTTACTTGTGTTTATGTCTTCATTCGTAGTTTGTTTATTATTATATACTTAATTATTTAAATTTTTTGTTTATTTTATTTTTTCGGGGGTTGGTTTTCTTATTTGCTTAGTTTAAATTATTGGCTTTGTTTAAAGTATATTACATAATCTGTGTTTTTAATGTATTTGCATTTTTCGTGGTGGTATTTTTCAAAGTATTCGGTTTTAGTTTTAGTTTCGATTTTTCAGTAACGTAGTAAAAATTTGTTTTCACGTTTGCATTTTTAGATAAGTTCTGATGGATTATTTAATAATTTGTGTTTGTCTGGGAAGCAAAGTTTATATTTTTTTAGAATTTATTGTTGTTGGCTGATGCTACTTTCCTTATTTTGCATGATATTTTTGGTGTAATTTTAAAAAAAATGTCCATATATGTTTAAAAACATTATGTTGTCTGCGTATTTATTATTTATAAAGGATGTTTTGTGTACGTAATTTCTTTGTTTCTAGGGTCCTCCACTAACTGCTGTGCGGATTTTTCTTCGTTATCAGCTGATTTTACAGTGGCTTGGTATATTATATTATTTTGCAAGCAATTTGAAAGGGCGTTCTTTGCTCTGCATTTATATATTTTGTAGAGAGTAATTTCTAGGTGAAGTGTTTGTGTATGAGTTCAATGAATATTTTTCCTACTTTTGTTTTTACGTTTTTGCTGTACCATGAGTTGAACCATATTTCTTTTCCTGTTGGCTTTTTTTTTTAGCACAGCGTGGTGTGCATGTGAGTGATACCGAAAATTCATTATCTTTAAAAGCTGTTTCATTACATTTCTTGGCTAATAATTTGAAACATAACCATTACAGCCTACCCAATAACCGTTAGGATAATATAATATACATTAATACAAATAATGCACCATTTACCAGCGTATATAAATAGTTGAGCCAAAACAACACAAAAGCCCTAAAGATTGCATTTAAGCATGGAACAAACTGTTGTCACTTGGCGTTGACCTTAATATCCATTTTTATATTTACATACGTACTATCTCTGATATTGAGCTCTTTTACCCATAAATAGAACATATCTTAAAACGATATATATATATATATATATATATATATATATAGAGAGAGAGAGAGAGAGAGAGGGGGGGAGAGAAAGAGAGAGAAGTATTTTTAAAATTTTTATATATTTATGGTGACAGAGTGCTTAATATCAGATTTAAAGCCTTTGAATATATAAGCAATGTGGGCATAGAAATCAATACAGCATATTAAAAATAATTAAATAAGGTCAAAGCTATAAGTTATGTAAAAACATTAGCCCTAAAAAAAAAAAAAAAAAAACTCGGAGAAAACAGTTTTCTTATTTACCATTTCCATTAAGAATCCAGCGAGGGAAGGAGAGGGAGCCTGCACAGAGAAGAATATCTGATGACCGTTCACGGCGTAAACTATCATTCACTATGCAGCGTTGATTTCAAAATCTATATTGCCTATAAACGGTACGCCTTATAACTGAGGCAATGGTCGGTGTTCAAGCTCAGATAAAAAGCTAGGCTTTTCCCTGTGGCTTCCAGGTTTTCACTTGGGGAGAATGACGTCAGTCAATATTGCTGTCTCCATTTAACATGTGGCTGCAATAACCATACGTAACCGTTAGCAACCTTAGTAAATTTCTTTATGAAATGTTTACACTAATTTCCTATAATATTATCTCTTTATACAAAGCTATCCTTCCTTGATATAAATATTTTACATTCTCTTTCTCACTTTCCTTGCTTATACTCTCCATTTAGTCTCATTTGCTTGTGTATTTTCCTGTTAGGTGATCTCGCAACACTGACTTTGTTTATCTACGGCTTTTGATATTTGTATTATTTCAGGATTGAACACGTTACGCAAATGTGTCTTTCAAGATAAATAAACTTGAAGGCTTAAGGGAGCTGAACAATTTGCATTGTACATCAGTCAACAGCAGAAATAGAATAACATTGGCAAAAGTGTAGTCGTGTGTAGAAACTTTCAGGACTGGAGGCCAAAATCTAAAATCTTATCATTCTAGTTAAGGTGTTCTACGTAATAAGAAGAACAGATTTTGATTAAAATTTAAAAAATAAAATAATTAAAAAATATTTCTTGATATTAACTTAATGGAAACATTGAATTTAAGTTTTACTTTTTTTTTTTTTAAACTATTTTACCCCAAGCAAGGCGATAATGTCAGTAATTCGCCAGGGTTTACTGAGAGTGAAAGAGAATTAGAAGACTTTAGTGTGGAGAATGGACAATAAAAGAATAGAGTTCTGGAAGATAGAAGATGATAACTGACGTTACGTTTTTTTTTTCTTTTTGAAGATCGTAGGTGGCAGAGAAGTAAACTGGAGAGTTCTTCCGGGTAGAAGTGCTAGAAAAGGAACTATCAGAATAAAACTTCCGGTTGCATTTAGTTATTTCAACAGTAAAACCATGAGTCAGTCAGTTATGTGCCATGCGTGATATACGCGTAAACAATCGTGTATCTTTCGATACATGACTGACGAGGCAGATTTTTCCCGCGGTAAGTTGCCATTTCTTTCTGCGGTAGACCACTTGCTATCCAAGGCTACAGAACCTGGTTTTTCCTGCTATTTACCCATAGCTAGGAGGAAAAGAAGAGGATTAATACCTTTCCCAGGGGTATTAGCACGAGAGTGAATGTAATGGACTCGACTGGAATTCGAACTCGGCTCTCCGATACCTCAATCCGAGCCACCGTGCCTCCTACGCCAATCTAGTAGAAAGCTTAAATTCAAGCCGTCGGAGTACCAAGGAGGAGAGCTTACTACAATAATTTCCCTGAAAATATTTATAGCTAAGACAGAGGAAACCGCTTCACGGCAGTGGGAAAGTGACTGAAATCGAGATGACAGGTTAGGACCGATAACATTGCAGATCCTTCTTTGGATATAGCAGCAATATTTAATGCATGGACGAATGGTAGATTTACAACTGTGCAAGATTGTTTCTGGCGAGAAAAATTGTCTGACACGACACAGTAAACCAAACTTTTCTACCAGCTGACCCTAGTAATTTATTCAATATAATCACCCCACTTCATGTCAGTACCGAAATATGCTGAAAATATTTGGGTCAAAAATTGCAAAATTCAAGGCTCAATCATCAAATTCATCTTGTGATTTTTTTATCATTCAGAGACATGTGAAGACTTTTCACGGATTGTTCTGGCTAGATAATAGAATCATAGCATTTTTGAATTAGCAACATTGGGTTATTGCAAATTATTTTATAGCTGTGTTGAGCGTGCCTTCTCTGTACAGCCCTGAAGATAATATTGAATATTGCAAAATTCTGTACTGAATCATTAAATCTGTTTCCCTATCATCAGATGTGTTTAGTTTTATAGTGAAAAAAAAAAAAAAAAAAAAAAAAAAAAAAAAGAAAGAAAAAAAAGATTAACTCAGTGCAGGAGAGTATGGAAGTAGGTAAGAATAAACAAATCCTTTGTATTTCGGATAGAAGCGAAGTCGATGTTAAAATATCTCTGTGATCATTATTTCTTTTTGCCCTACCGCTAGAATTAGATTTAAGATTATATAAATAATCATTAGGGTAAATGAAAGTTTTGATGCATTTGTTTCATAGATCGCAACATTACAACTTATATAACCAGTTAGTAAAAAATATTTTGGTTAAATATACTCAACTTTACAAGTGGGTAAATGAGGCTTGGTCATCTTATAAAATAAAACATGTTAAAAAAAGACTGATTTTTTAAAGACATTTTTTTGAAAATTTAAATAGCATTTCGAACCCTAAGCCAAATATCATGAAACTTGCTTTTCTTCTGCATGGCTTAAAAAATTAAGTTCAACAGTTGCTCCGATTGTTTTGTCCACTTTTTAGTAAGTAATCTTACCAAAAGATGTTCGTTTTTTTTTTTTGAGTTCATCAGAAATATTTAATAGCGTCAACATTAAATATTCAATTTTTAAAAAGCGATTATTAACATTAATTTAAATTTTATTTTGAAAAAGGAAATAGATAATTTCAAATTTAATGTAAAATTGTGTCCATTTTGAAAATCACGCGTTTTTTCTTGTTTGCTTATAAGAATAAAAAAAAAAGAAAAGAATTGTTATTGATGATTGAGATTACAGATAACTTAGATTAAAAAAATAAATTTTAATCAAATGTTTTGCTTTGAGTGCATTCTGATTGTCTGGAAAATATAGCAGATGCATTTTTATTAATGCATTATGGTCATACTCACCAATTTTGTGATTTTAAAATTTTAAAGTTTTATAATTGCATTTTTAACTTATTCGGATGTGACATGCGAATGATTTCCTTGTGAAAATATTATCAATATATTTTTCTATTTTCACGTGATGCCAGCCGAAGAATACATGGCTTTGTGGCTATGTATGAATGTTCTTAGCATATCAATATAAAGGATCAGTAAACTTTAGTGATTAACGACGAACAGGCGAATTATAATGTGGGTGCTGAAAAGTTCTCGGACCTTAAAAAATCGAACGTTATGTCATTTGGTTACTTTATTTTTTCATTTCTCTCCAAGTAAGGAAATAAAGCTACTAAGACGCAAGTGGGGATGTTACTGGGCGTGAGAGAATATGAGAAAATTATATTATAATTAACCAATTATATTCTCGGAAATTAAACTGGGTCGAGAACCTTCTAGTACAGCCTCGTAATTAATTCATTTACCTCCCCACTTCCTGTGAGTAGATTCCACACAAGGTAGCAGTTAATGTGGGTTCCTACATATGGTTATTAGAAGGGATCACTATAAAAAAGTATAATGACAAAGAAATTACTAGATGAATTAGTCAGTTCCTTTAACATTTTCATTTTGAGCCGTTACAGGAATCAAGGATTGAACCTGACACCACTTCTTTACCTGCAAAATGTACGGACAAGTTATTGATAGTGATTCAGTAAGCGTAGCTTAAATGTGGCACAAATCCGAAAATATATAGTACCCAGTGAGGATCAACTCACTACTCAGTTGTAATTGGCATCATGCTAACCATTACACGATGTCAAAGAGTTCCAGGCAAACTCTTAACAAATCGAGACTATATGTTGATCTTTTCAAAATGTATTTTAAGCAATAAAAACTCAGTAAATGTTATAAATTTACTTATTTATATATCATTGTTCATTTTTTCTTTGTGTTTTTTTAACAAATATGCTTGCCTTTGTTACTATATATTCGAACTAGTATTACAGATTTTACTAGTACAAGAATATATTCGGAGAAATGTCAGGAAACTGCCTAACGCCACTTTTACAATGTTATTAGTAACACTATAAAAAGTATAATGACAAAAGAAATTACAAGATGACAATTCAAAATGGGGAGTAATTGGGGATCTTGAGAGGAGTATTGTGACATGGGACGATGAGAACGACTCATATAAACGGAATGGTCTGTTTTGATTGCGATACTAAATATAAAAAATATAGATTCTCTTTTCATTTCAATGTGTATGGTAAATATTTAAGCGATGAAGATGTTAGTCCTTTCTGAATAAAATCGGAATGTTATTTCCATTTACAAACAGGTTCCGCATATACTCGTGTATAAGTCGACTTCATGTATAGTGCGGAACCTGAATTTTTTTTGCATGAATTTTAATCCCGTTCAGAAAAAAATTACCTGTGTATAGTGCAAATGGTCACCGAGAATGCATGATTTTAAATTCTTAAAAAAAAAAAAAAGATTATGTATAATGCGACCACCTATTTTTTTTTTTATCTTGAAAACTCACTCTATACTCGAGTATATACGATATTCAGAAATGTGTATCTGTGAGTTAGCGACTCGGAAAAAAAAATCGGAAAGCCGAGTTCAAATTTTGTCCAAGTTTGTTATATTCACTTTCAAACAAATACTCATGGGAAAGACATGAATCCATCTCTTCTCTCTCCAGCTATGTGTTAAATAGTAGAACTAACTAGGTTCTCTTGATTTGAGGTAGCAACCAGTCTAGGAGAATAAAAAATTTTAATTCAAAATCAGGCTATCTTGCCCTTGACACACCAATTCAGCACATGTCTTGTCCCAACGATCCTGATTGGTTAATGGGACGCGTGACGTGACGATTCGGAAACATAAAAGATTATATTTGTTAAAACAGCGATAATGACGGAAATTGTAATGGCATCAGTTATAACTGTTTTCACATATCTTCTCATCCGTCATTATTTTAAACAAATGAAAATACTTCTGTAAATATCTATACCTTAATTCTCACCAGATAGCATACCCAAGTGTATAATACGCACCTATACTTTGTTAAGTGATATTTAGGAAAGAAACTAATAGTAGATTCTATAGTAATGATTCATTCATATCTATATGAAGATGTTTTCTTATATTTTAACATTATAATTTAATCATTTTCATCCTATATATTTAATTATGGAGTTATCAAGGGTTTAGTGGGTCAAACATAGATTCTTAGGTATTTGCCTCGTACTGACAACCCTACCATCAGATAGGGGATTTTTTCAAGGAGTGTCCGCATAAAAAGGGCACTATACAATATATATATATATATATATATATATATATATATATATATATATATATATATATATATATAATGTTAATAACTATACTCGGTCGGTTTGAAAAAAAAGCTGGATAACACAATTTGCAAATAAAAATATATTGAAACAAATAGGTATCTGGGGAAAAAATTTTGAAAAAAGAAATGTCTAAAAACATCCGAGTAGGCCTAAAATATCATCCAGCGCTGTAATTTCTAGTCCAAAGAAAAAAAAAATGCAATCAAGTAAATAAGAAAAAAACGTAAAGTGCCCAATACATTAAGTAGAGCAGAGTATAGAAAATCCTAGTGAGCCATGAACTACCTACCTAGGTAGTTCCTGGCTTACTAGGAATTTATATATATATATATATATATATATATATATATATGTATATATATAATTATAGATAACTAGACTCGTTTCGAAAAACCCTCGAATTTTTGATTTGCTAATAATCAAATCAATCTCGAAGGAAAAAAGGTTTTAAAAAAAGAAAGAGCTACAAACATGAACTTCTACTGCCAAAAAAATCGCACAGATGCAGGTCTGAAGCCCAAAGAAAAAAACCGATACGAGTAAACAACTAACTAACAAAAGAGATCAATACAACCGTAGAACAGACCTAGATACACCTAGTGAGCCAGACAAACCTACCCAGGTTTCACCTAAACGGATCGTCAGGGAAAGTAAGGCTGCCCTAACGCCATATGTGTATATATATATATATATATATATATATATATATAGTCCTGGTCATAATAAAAGAGTGCTCGATATATAAAAACAGAGCAAAAGATCTATACTAATAACGAATATATATTTTGGTCCTCACCATTGAGTACAAAATGTGTATTTATTACTAGCATATATATTATTAGCATATTTTTATTATAATATTATATTAATAATATTATATTTATTATGATATATATATTATAATTATAATATGATATTTATTAATCGTATATATTATTGAGGAACAAAATGCCAATCTCTTATTATGAGTATATGTATGAATACATGCATGTATGCATGTATGTATGAATTGCAAATATGAATTAAATCCGTCAAAGTGTTTAGATAAACAACAAGTAAGTACATCTTTATAAATTTACTGTTTCGTTATTTATTTTAACTTCATCGGAAATTGTTTTGGCAAGCGCAAAAATCTCTGATGAAGCGAAAATAAATAGCGAAACATGTTAAACTTTTAAAGCTTTTTCTACTTGTCCCTTCTTTAATTAATATATATATATATATATATATATATATATATATATATATAGAGAGAGAGAGAGAGAGAGTGTGTGTGTGTTAAAAAGTTTTAAGCTCGATTAAGAATTTCTTCAAAAACAATTTTGGTATTTGATCACTTTTTCAAATTTTGACGAAGTACGTGTGGCGGGGAACTTTTCATGTCACCCTACAAAATGTTATTCGCAATCGGCTTTGGGGATTGGTAAATATAGACAAATCTTTATCGTTGGAAGAATTAATATTGTCTCTTTTGTCTTACTGAGTTCTGCCTATCTACACTGTTGTTAGACTATCGTTCTTGCTTGATGGTGAAATATATTATCATAGCGTTCACGGTGTCTATCGAAGGGATTATTATTTAGAGAGTTTAAAAATATATGGTTTTATATCATTCTTCCCTTCTCTAAATTTTGAAATAATTATTTTAGCTAAATTTGTACATCTGGAACCTTTTATCCAGTAAAGTTTTTGTTTGAAAAGTGTTGACTAGGATAATGACGTGATAAAAATAGAATTTACCTTTTACGTCAGGAACGTACACATAAACGCACACATTCGTTCCTGTACACATGCGCATGTAAATGATGAAACCTCACGAATATTAACTTTATCATTTGTCAATTAGCATACTCCTTTCTCTGCAGAGACTTTCCTTAAGTCCATACTGCTTTGGTTGGCGTTTGTCTAAACTGTATTTGTACGACGGAGTGCTGAAAAGATCTCAGCCAGACACACTTCCCCAAATCTCACTAAATGACTAACTATCAAGATTTTGTAGACAAATAGGAATTCCTTCTTGGTTGGGTGGAGATCTTTTCAGTGCTTCCTCGTATTTGGATAATGCCTTTTAGAAACTAAGGTACATTGAAATTTTGTCAGATGGACACAAAACCTGTAAACCCATTTTTTTCTTTTCTTAGAAAGTCATACAGTCATGGAGACTTTGTACGTGTTATATACGTAGGCAAGTACCTAGATATATTTACTAAACCGAGCATAGTGTGCCGCATCGCCAACTAGGAGGAAATTAAAGGTTAGAAAAATCATATTGCGCCAATATTTGCACTTGCCTTGAAAATCAGCATTCGAAATTCTGACTGTTTATTGGAGTGGAACGCTGATCACTTGGCACTAATAGAAAATATGCAACTCTCTCTCCTGCATCGGTAGGTAACTATATTCCACACAATAATAATAATTTACTAAGCTTGGTATATTAAGGCATATAGCCACAATTGTGAGTCACCCAGTGGGGATCGAAATCACTACATGTGAGGATCACACTCACTGTACTAGTAAGTGAGAAAAGTTTGCTGTCCCCTCGTCAAGGCACCCTAAATATGTTGATTAGAACGTACTTGCATCAAGGGAGATAATTTGGTTAGACAAAACTAATTTTGAATGAATTCAACGTGTTTTTGGTATTGTTTTCCTTGATTTCCTCTAATTTCCGT
This sequence comes from Acanthosepion pharaonis, assembly GCA_903632075.3. NCBI lineage: Eukaryota > Metazoa > Mollusca > Cephalopoda > Sepiida > Sepiidae > Acanthosepion > Acanthosepion pharaonis. The sequence continues at coordinate 3,648,874 of CAHIKZ030001358.1, read as the reverse complement.
ATTGATAAAGCTAATAAATTTCAGGTTAAGAAACAAATCCGCAAATACGGCTTTTAGATTAATCAATGTTTCTGTCATCAATTTTTCAAAAAACTTCCTTGACACTTTTACTGTTGCTTCTCTGTCATCCACATTTGTTGATTTGGGCATTTGTAAAAGGGGAATGTGTGTGTGTGTGTGTGTATATATATATATATATATATATATATATATATATATATATATATATATATATATATATATATGTGTGTGTGTGTGTGTGTGTGTGTGTGTGTGTGTACATGTGTACGTGTGGTTCTCTGTGTATGTGTGTGTGCCTTATGTGTTCGTTCTTGTCCGTTCGTTGATTTGCATGAATGTGTGCACGCTTACTCATATACCTTTTGAGCATGCGTGTCTGTACATACGTGTGTGTGCGTGTTCAATTACGTCATATATCGTTTTTCATTACAAGATGGAAGTAAATACTATCCTTTCAAGTCAAATAAGGTTTCCATCCTTTTCTGGCACATATATATATATATATATATATATATATATATATATATATATATATATATATATATATATATATATTATAAGTCTTTATATTAATAATAAATATGTATGATTGATTTCCTTTCTTTCCTCTTTTTTCTCTTTCTTTATATTATATGAGTTTTTCTATTCAATAGGTCGTATTTCGCCATTCGAATCTGGAAGGCCTTGGCATATCGCTGCTCACCGTTGTTGTGACTGGGTTGGGCTCTTGCTTTAGACAGCGACACAAACGCATCACATATGTGTGCCATCCCTCCGGCAAAATGATGAGCAGCAGGCCAATTTCAATTAACACGGCGGCAGATACCTTCATCCCTGGAAACTGGGCGTTTCTCCACACCAGATCCGCAACTGTAAAAAAAACAAAAACAAAAAACGAATCTATGTCATTTAATCCTTGGAGTGCAGTCATGTGTTAACTTTTGCAGCAGTTTCGTCTTTTGTGAAAACTTGAAACTAAATACATAATAGGAAACAATTTAAAAACAATTTTTTCTCTAAAATACATTGAGATCTTTTGCCCAGAATATATTAGATTTATAAAGAGCAGATCAATCTGATCACAACGGTAATGCGTTTAACAAATTAAAAAAAATAGAATTAAAAAATGAAACTCATGAAATGTATGCGACCATATTAGTAAAGATCTTTCACTGCCACTTTTTCTCTCACTATTTTACTCTGTGAGTTCGCGCGTGTGTGTGAGTAAAGTTGGATAAGTTGCGCGTGTGTGTGAGTAAAGTTGGATAAGTTGCGCGTGTGTGTGAGTAAAGTTGGATAAGTTGCGCGCGTGTGTGAGTAAAGTTGGATAAGAATCAGACGAAACAGAAAGAGAAGGAAAATAGGAGAATTTTGATTTATTTTTTTTTTTACCTTTAGAGGTTTCATCAATGATCAAAAAAAGAATTTTACAAAATCTACATTATCTAGACAAAACATGATTTACGCTAAGCATCTGAACAATTGATTTTTACTTTATCTATATTTTTTATAGAAATTAGATTCCTTTATCCGCAACTGTTAGATTTCTATTTGGACTGAAAGAGATAAAAAGTTTAAAAAAAAAGAAGACAAAAACGAAAGAAAAACTATAAAACCAGAAAATAAATTTTAAATTATTTTCAAAGAAACAGGGTTGGAAACCATTATCAAAACAAAGCTAAAAAAAATCAGTTTTTTCTAGATGACCATTCAGTAAAAGCAAACGACAAGCTACTTGACATAGACACTTCCTCCAAACAACTACCTATCAAAATAAAATCATATTCCATAGTCCACCAGCCGCAGATTATTCGACAACACGTCAGATGAAAAATGTAAATGAAGGCACTTTTAAAATCTGAGTTTTTTTTTTTTTACAAAATTGAACTTGGCATCAAATAGAAGCCAGAAAAAAAGTATCATTGGAAAAATGCTGAAATAGTCATCAAATTCATCGATAAATTCTTTGTAATATTAAGAAAACTGCAGATTTAAGAGAAATTCTCTAAAACTGCGCTATCGTTGCACTAAAAAATATGGTATTTAGATTATAATAAAAAAAACACAACAAAAAATCACAAATATCCACAACCCTCACTTGTAACTATAAATATTTGGGTTTTACATTTTAATGCGGCAATTTTCAGAGCCTTTATGAGAAAAATTCGTGACCATGACGACTTAGAAAGATTGAAACCATTATTCAAGCGATACTTATTACAATGAGGCTATTTGGATCATTCCTTGATCATAACCTTACATGCCTCCAATAAATGAGCGGCCGATATTATTGCGGGAGTTGCCACTTTTGTTGCAATGTTTGGACGATTTTTTAGTAAATATCAATGACTCATGGAACATTTGTCCCGCAAACAATATTTAGCGGACACATGTGAGTCCAGGTAAGATAAAATACACCAAACAATGATTTTGAAACAAGCGACAGTTAATTCATGTATTAATAGAAAGAAATTACACAGTTTGAAAAGAAAGGAAGACATTAAAAACTTACCTATTAGGATTGTGGTTGTTTGTGTGTGTGTGTTACAAGCGTGTGTGTATGTGCGTGTGTAACACACACGTGTGTGTATGTGCGTGTGTGTGTGAGTGATCAATCGTCAATCAAATGGAGAACGGATGCGCCACAGTGAGGACGTTCTCATTTACGGTTTGCTAAATTTTGGAGCAAGAGGCAGAAAAAATGTTTGGTAGGGTGAAGTCGGGTAACTCACTGTATCAATACTAGACTGAATTGAATGGTTTGATTATTTTTTTTTCTAATCCTGTTTCTTAGTCGATTAGTGAAATACTCACCTGCACATAACGGAATTCCAATAAGAAGTCCCATTTCTAGGAAAATGGAGAATGTGATGACGCCAGAGTAATTAGAAAGGAATTGATGAACTGCAAAATGAAAAGCGAAATGCTTTTAATTTTTGTAAAAGTCTTCAACGGATTTTCATATCACATCTTTGCAAGAAGTAATGCATTCGTAAACGATTACAATTTAACATAAAATAAATCAGCTAAGGCTAAAAATAATCTTACATGCATAGTTTATATAACTGATTTGACCATCCTGAAACTGGAATTTAAAAAAATAATCTTTGAATTGAAACGTTATATTTTACAAGCATTATTAATAGATCTGAAAGCATCGATGCTTTCTTCCGGAATGCACGAGCTACTTTTACTGTTAGCAGTAGTAATTACTAGTAATATTATTTGTAGTACTACTATCAGTACTACTACTAGTATCAATACTTGTCGTAGTAATAAACAAAATTAGTAATGAGAGTATAATGCACAAACAAAGACAGTGGAAGGTGTAAAACAGATTAGGCTAGTAAAAAAGGATTTTTTTAGCATCTGCTTTTTCCTTTTTGTTCTTATTATTGCTCACCCAATATAAGGCTCAAGAACCAGTCAAGGTAGAGTGTTATTAAATGATGTTGTTGTGTGCTGATAACGTTTAATCCTAGACTTGGAGAGGCTAAGAATGTGGTGATCGTAGAAGCATCTTCTTAATTAGCGGTCCTTGGGAAGAAGCTGTCTAAATAAATCTTCATTATTATCAATGAAATACAAAGGTAATGAGGATAAGTTAAGCCTGTATATGTGGTGTTATGGTAATTTACCCACGCACGCATGGACTCTTCCAGCTATAAATAGGAGCAGGTACTGCCTTTTGGAGAGGGAAGTTTCCAGCAATCAGCTCTGACAGTCGGACCGAACATTCTTGCTGTAACACTCTCGTTTTTATATGTTTGTATTACTGTTTCTGTTAATATATTTGTTTAATTCAATTCCTCTTTTGTGTGTTTATTTCTGGCTCTAACAAGGCTACAACATATGGCATGGCGGATTTTAGCTGTAATGGTCTGAACTGGGGAATGCAACCCGCCAGAATATCTTCTAAGGAAATAGAGATAGATTAACGAGAGGCTGTGGCAATGGAGTTGAAGGATAGAAAATAGTTCATCACCCACAAGGCCACAAAGACGCTTTTGAACTCTGTCAAGGCTGAAAAGTGAGGATTTAGCAGTTTCAGCCTAGATATGACAGCAATACTCCATTTTGGGTCTGAACTGATCTTTAATGTTAAAGCATGTTAGGAGGAGACAAGATACTTTCTGGATCGATACACTGATCCGATCATTTTCCAGCTTCTTTTCCACTGATGGACTATATATCTGACTTTCACTTGAGCTCTGCAGTGACCTTTTCTCATAGTAGAAGATCAAAACACCAATTGAGAGTTCAATTGATCATCAGGAGAAAATTCAGGGTCCACTCAGTGATAATGAAATGTTATTAGATTTTGGATGTACTGAATGTGACAAGCCAGTCCCCCTACCCATTGAGCTGTTAGATGTAGGTTAGAGGGTAGATCAGCTGCCAGACTCTGGTCAACTATATCTTGAGGGGTGTGTTCATAAACTGTAGTATAATCTGTATATATATTTACTAATGGTCTGTCCACAAAACTGATATAATCACTATAGTGAAAGTATATTTCAAACATTAAAATATGACCATATCATGCGCAACAGTCTAATATAAGTTTATATGAAAAAATTATTTTTCATCTATATATGTAAATATTAAACTTAGTTAGACACTGGCGCATAAATGTATGGTACTCGGTGAGTATCGAACTCATATGCTTCATTGCCATGATTGCAGTCACCGATTGGAAAGTAAATATTCGGTTTTTGCTCCTTCCAATTTTGCTTCACAGAATTATTATGGTTGTCAAAGACCTTACAAATAGTTTTAATTTAATCTAATCTAAAATAAATTACAAGAGAGAGAGAGAGAGAGAGAGAGAGAGAGAGAGAGAGAGAGAGAGAGAGAAGAGAGAGAGAGAGAGAGAGATTTACCTGTTGCAAGGACGGCGGAGGCACATAATGGCGTCCAGGGGAGTACTGACCAATCGACTGTCTCGGTTTTTGTCAAATAAAACAGGAGAATGAAGGGCCAGAGACAAAGCAAATTTCCAAAACCTAACAAAAAGAAGGAGAATAATAAAATCATCTGGCTGTTGACAATTGCATCAAATATCATAGAGAAATACATATCATATTATACTATTATATAATATTATACAATTATATTATATAATTCATATTATAAAACTCTAACCTATTTTACAATTATCCAATTTCCATTTGACAGTTTGTCGACGCAACAAAAATAGCACACCATTGCGAGATGTTTCTTAGCGCACAACCATCAAACTGTACAATGTGAAGAGTAAAGCAATTTTCAGACAAATTTACAATGAAATAGTAGTGTTGTGCGTCTATTCACGCCCACAGTGATTATTAAGGAATAAACAAAATACCTTACATTGATTGCACAATTCTGAGTTTCATGCCGAAGCAATTATCAGGTGTAGGTATTTTCTATTTTTATTTTGGGTTAACACTGGTTTTACAAAATTCATGCTTATTTAACATTGAGCACCGTTTTTTCTTACACTATTGTGTATTTATATGCGATCGCTGGCTCATACATCATACATTTACCTATATTTACCCATTCGGTATATATATATATATATATATATATAAAACCCGATATCTCAAGAGAGATAACTCCAGGTATATCGAATGTTACTTACAGGCTATTTACTCCTATTTACTGATATATTTATGTGCAAATGGTGTTATGTATTAAAATATACCGATTTTATTCGTGCCCAATAAAATAAACCGATTTCTTAAGAGAAATAACCAGGTATATTAAATGCTATTTACAGAGTAGTATCACTTTTTTATTGACTTACAATTAATTTTAATATAAAGGAATGCTAAAAAATCCTAGGTCCGATCCACTTCTTAAAATCTAACTAAAAATGAACCCGCAACAATTGTTGTTTTTTCTTTTTGCTTTTTTAAATCACTTCTTGGTTGGTTCATTATCGTTTAAGAATTCCCTCGTAATTAATGAATTAATTTTATAATATGAATTATATAACCTGCTTTTATTTTAATTAATATCTATGTAAATATATCATTATAGATATTATAAAAAATATTAAAAACGGAATGGAGGTGGACGAGTTAGATTCATGCCATCCTCAAGACCATTTGTGCAGAAATGAACGCTGTAGACTAGGACGAAACTTGAACTCGAATCGCTGATTCCACTTCCCGTGATGATAACAGTTACGTTACCCTCACATGAATATTCAAATTGTAACTTTAAAAGTAATAATACAATTTTTGCAAAAGCTATCTTCTCCTAAGCTTAATAAAGTGTTAATTTGATGGCCGTGTTTTAATCAGATGAGAAACGAATAAATTATTGATAATTAAGAAAAACAGTTCAGTAACCATTGCAATACGGTACATTGCTAGTTTTCATTTCCTTAGTAGAAATCTAAGATTTTGATTGCCCCCAGTAAGATTCGGATTTACTAATCAATCGGATTCACAAACTTTTGCGTTTTAGTTGTGAATTCTTTCTATCGTCTATCATGCAGAAAGTATTACTTTGATAGGAAAGAGTGACGTGCATGGATGTCTGTATGAACATGCGTGTGTAAATGGTTGTGTGTCTGTGTGAGCTGGTGCAAGTGTATGTATATATCTAGGCCGGTTGTTATTAATTTCACTGTTTAAGAAAATAAAAAATTTAAAAAATAGTGGTAGCAACTTGAATACATGTACCTACTAAAAATAATGTTTATAGCAAATATGAAATGTATGTACTGTAAAAAACATTAGATCTTTTTGTTAAATTCACCCCAATTAATGTAAAGTTACTTATCGCAAATATTAATTCACCGCTCAAAATTTAAAAATCAAAATTTGTTTTTTTATTAAATTTTTGTCACTCTTTTGAAATTACAAATTTTAAATCTAAATTTGTTTAGCCTGCGTCACAACACCAACTCTCAAAATGAAAAATTACGAAAATTCAAAGAGTTATTCACATTTCGTAAGTGTGGATGATATTCGAGGTGCTTACAAAGATTTTTTTACAATTTAAAAATAAAAAAATGTAAAAAAAAACAAACTATTTTTGGCTTGTTTATCGGAGTAAGCGCGAATGTAGACCGTACACTTAGAATCGAGTCGCAAAGGTCAACCCAACCGAAGTGCAATGGAAGGGCATCACTCTGGGAGAATTTGGTGTGAATTTTAGTAAATATAAATTCTTTTTATTTTGGGGTGAATTAATATTTTTGGGCAGTATTAACAGAAAAGATCCAAATCATTTAAAAATTTCGGAGTTCCTTCATATCAAAGGCCGTTGATCAAGTTTATTTCAATCTCGGCGCCATATTAATCACGTGATGCTAAAATCTATTCAGCCACCATAGAAAGCGAATCCACGCTCATTACAAACTCTGGATCTTTGACAAAATAATGGTTCCACTGGCTATCTCACGAATTCTTACCTTCTTTCCTTGAAAATGACCAGTGATAGTCGTAAGTACTTGGAACATTACACACAGTTTCAGGCAAGTTCATTTATAGTTTTCCACTTGATATCAAACGAATTATTTAACAACAGTAAAAATTTATCAAAAGGCTTGACAGGAATTCCTTGTCCGCTTTATTTAATAAAACAAAATACTTTAAAATGCCTAAATGTTTTTCGATTAAATCAATAATTTCGTACATTCATAATAAAAAATAAAACCTTAATTTTACACAATAAAATAGCTATCTTTCAACATATTTTTCTCTTGTCAATGCATTTAATTCAGTAGTGAATATTAATCACATAGATCGAACATTATATGGTGTAAGTTTTCAAAATTCAGTCAATAATTACTTATTTACGTATTTATTGATCTATCTTCGTATGTGCGTGTGCATACCCGCCTCTAGGGGTGGGTGTGTTTGCAGGTGAAACTTTATTCATGATCTTTACACTGATCCACTTTTGCTCTAGAAGAAAAACTTGATAAATTTGAAGGGATAATTTATTAAACATACCAATTAAGGAGAGAAAGAGCGAAATTTTTCCAAACGACGCTTCTCCAATGAATTTCTTTATAAGCATCTGGAAAGAATAAGAGAAAAATGAACAGGTGAAATTTGATATAAAATAAAAGCAAGCAACGGGATATTACAAACATGCACGATTTACTATACTGATAGAAAGACATCTCTTCTTTTATTTATACATTGAAGAGGGACTTTATTTTTAAACCCCGTAATCAGCTGATATTAGGACAGCTGTCAAAAATTATCAAAATGAAAGATATAAACAAATTTTGATATTAGATCCACAAGCGACCAACTGTGAAAAATAACAACAGATGTTTTTTTTCTATAATTTAACGTTCGTAAATTATTATAATTTTACTCATACCCGCTATGTGAAATAATAATCACAATACTTACTTTGTAAACAGCTGCAGTGGAGGCGGACGTTACAGCCAACACGACGCCCCACATATTTGGATTACCAAATCCATCCGCATAAGCAAAGAGAACAATGCCAGTAATGGAGAATATCATTGCTAAAATCTACAATAAATAAGAATAAAAAAAAATTAAAGTCTTAAACCATGATTTTTTTTCAGTTTTGCCTATAATTGATAACTTATAATTAACATTTTTTTGATATCCTTAAATTAATATTAATAATAATCAGTACTGAGATAGTTTGTTGCAATCTGTTTTTTTTTACGATCGGCCCTATCTGTTAAAACTAATGTCATGAGAAAAGAATAATCCCCAGCTTTCATTAAGTGTTTGTCGATCCGGATAATTTTCAGGGAATTTCCATGTCCATATCTAGGTATATTTCGTCTTGTTCTTATTTAGTACTGCCTGGTTATTGTTTGACTCGTTTCCACGGAGTCCAAATACGCCCTGTTTAACCGAGGGATTTAACTCACAGTTATTACGTTACTAAATTCCCGAACAAAAGCTCTAATCCACTAGGCTATTGCCCCAAAGAAAAACTTGGAGCCTTAAACCTAAGCTGCCTGCTGATTAATGCTTCTGTACTTGTCATGCTTGACTGCACTCGAAGCCTTCTCTTTTTATTGCAGCTGCTGTTAAAGCTTTTCTGTCATTTATCTTCGATATCCCCAGAAATGTGTAGTGGAGCGAGAAAATCTTCTGTCTAGATTAAATGAAGGTCGGAGGGCGTAACAACCGACACGTTGTGATAACAACAGCAAAGATAATCAATAGTAATAACAAAGATAATCAATAGTAATAACAGCCATCGTCTATTGAAAATAAATACTTATGCAAAATAATTTTTCTTTAATCTGAATTTTGTTATTAATTGATTTTTAGATAAATTTCTTTGTAGGAGATTCAAACCGTGGAATTTATTTCATTTATTTATGTTGCTTTCTCCATTTGCTTGATGCAATTTCTCACATTAGTTATTACATGATGTGCAGTTTGATTTCCAAGAACAGTAACTGCTTAAAAAATCTCCAAAGTTACCTCCCTTATATCATTTCGCATGACGAAGAAATTTAATTCAACATCACAAAACCTTTCGCGCAAACAGTAAATTATAATCAGAGCCGGATTTCACCTGCCGAGGCCTTAAACTATATGAAATCCGAAAACCATTTCTAAAAAAAAATAAAAATAAAAAAAAATAAAAATAAAATAAAAATAAAAATAATTCGGGTAAATAACTTAAAATAATTATACATTGTTGTTATTATTTATTTACAAAATTCAATTATTTACAAAATGTTCTTTTTTAACTAAATTGATTTATTCCATTTGCCGCATAGAAAATAATTAATGCCCTTAACAATTAGGAAATATTTAGTACAAATATTCAGTACAAATATTTAAACAAAACTAGAATTAATAATAATCCCTTCTTTAAAACATTATTTTCCCTGATTATTTCATCGAAAGGAGAGCAGCGCAACTTGTCACTTTAAAGTGCATTTAATCTATCTTGCGACATGTTTGTTCAATGTTTATTTTTTATTCTTTTTAGTTATGAAAAAAAGATCTTTCCCTTGAGCAATTTGTAACCATCAAATATAGCAATAATCCTAAAATACTTTCTACGTTTGGAAAAGCTTGGCGGATTTTGTAGATTATTGAATATAGAAACTTGTGGCTAACCTATTTATCTTTTGATTCACATAAACATAAAAATGTTTCAATACACACCTAACAGGTTTTCATATCAACGTCGTTAGAATATTCTTGATTAACTGCTGTTATACTGGAGTCATACATTGGCTCCCTGATCAAAGTCCAGCACTCTTAATCTTTATTTTTAACAAGAAAAAAAATATGAAGAAAATAAATTTCAGATTTTTAGACTCCAATATTCGTCTGAAGATGAAATGGAACTAATGTTTTTAATTTAATTACAAAATTAAATTTGAAGTTTTTAGCTTCCATTTTTGAAACATGGTTATTACTCTGTAGCGAAAAAAAAACATATTTTAAACCAGTTAATTTATAACATTTATGCTCTGTAAATTTACATTGAGGACTGTTTTGTAAAAATAAAAATATCAATAAGAACACCGGATTATATATCTTACTGTTCTTTCTTTCTTTCTTTCTTTCTTTCTTTCTTTCTTTCTTTCTTTCTTTCTTTCTCTCTCTCTCTCTCTCTCTCTCTCTCTCTCTATATATATATATATATATATATATATATATATATATAAGCTAGCTCTTCTTTTCTATCGCTCTCCATCCTCCCAAGATTGCGGTGTACTCGATTGCATTTACGATAATATAAACAAGGCTATCTCTCTACATCCATCTGCAAACATATTTGTGTTTGGTAACTTCAATGCCCACCATACCAAATGGATTAAACACTCTGTTACTGGCATAGAAACACTTTTCAACCTCTCACACGATTGGTTGACTTTCCTACGCATTTCCCCAAGTCACGCAAGCACCTTCACATAATCTGCTCTCCGACAAGCAATATGTTTTCCGTTTTGCCCGATCCACCGCTGACGTGCTCACAACCATAACTGAATTTACATACCACGCACTCAACAATAATGGAAAATCTCGAGCCGTGGCTCTAGACATCTCTAAAGTATTTGATAGCGTTTGGCATACTGGCCTTCTTCGTAAGCTTCAGGGATACAGGACGATTATTTAATACAATCATTTCTGTCAAACCGTGATATGAAGGTCGTCCTAAACTTGTTCTCCTCCGGTTCCTTTATCACGAACGCTGGTGTTCCCCAAGGCTCTATCTTGGGCCTTACACTGTTCCTGATCTTCATCAATGACCTTTCCGATGTCATCAGTTCCCAAGTAGGTATTTACTACTCAATAGTAAATCTGGTATCATTGACAAAACTAACCTAGCTGCTGATCTCGAAAAGGACCTCCAATCTGTGTTTTGCTGGGACAGGAAAAGGCTCTCCTTTACCCACCACAGAGAACCATCCCTGCCTCCGAACAGAATGGCTGATTCCCAACTCCTCGAGAACGCCTCGTTACGCCTGCATGGTCTCACGTTGTCCACTGACATGAGGTGTAATAAATACATTGAATCAATAGCTTCATCTACCGCAATGAAAGCTGGTTCTCTGCGTCGTGCCAGAAAGTTTTTCTTGTCTGAGTCCATCTTTCAAATCTATAAATCAACCATCTGTTCTTGCATGGAATATTGCTGTCATATATGGTCTGGTGCTCTCGCTGTACGTCTCGAGGTCCTCGACAAAATCCAGTGCTTAATGTAATACAACAGAACTATTAAGTATATATATATATTTAAGTTATGAAAAACTTGGTAATCCGTATGGGTAGTCCCAAGGAGGATGAAATATATTACTGAACAAACATAACGAGTTAATTTTTAGATGTAGACATAAAAACCACCTCAATCTAACTAAATATATTTAGAAATAACTATATAGAAAGGAAAATATTATTTTTGGTTTTAAAATGATTGTATGAACACATGGATGCGGATGCATAATTGTATGTATACAAATGTGTAGATGAACTTGGACATTGATATGTGGTTTTATGTATGTATGTATAGGCGCTTTGGATAAGGGTGTATATATGCATATATGTGTATGTATGTATTGTATGCGCATGTATATATATATATATATATATATATATATATATATATAATGCATATGTGTGTGTATGTATATGTATGTATGTGTGTGTATGGGTGCATGCGTAAGTTTAGCTAGGTATTTTTGTATATATATGTATATATATTTTGTATATATATATATATATATATATATATATATATGTATAGTGTCATGGGTATAAGATTGCATGTGGTCTGTATATGTATATGTGTATATGTATATAGATGTAAATATATGAGAGTTAATATTTGTAATATGTGTGAATATATGTAAAATATAGTAATATAAATACATATGCATGTGTGGATGTTTATGGGTATAGATCTGTTTTTTATATACTTATATATATATATATATATATAGAAAGTATTCTAATGGAAGGTCATAAAGTTATTTTATTGAAGTTTTAATATGTCTTTTATTAATATTTAAACTCACTTTCTCTTTTAATATTCACTAATTAGAATAGTGGTATTAAATATTTATCATCTGGAGGTATTTTCATTTTGAATTTATAATTTAATTTAAATTTAAATATATCAATCTTTAACTATCAATATTGATAGTAAAATATTAAAATTAGAAATATTTGTTTAGATATTTAAACACTTGAGTCAACACCTAACGTTAAACATTAACTGTTAAATTAAAGAAAAATTTAAATAAATTTAAATATAAATAAATTATTTGAAAATGTATGTGTATGCATTTGTGTATGAATATGTATAGGTACCTGTGTATATCGATACATGGGTGTGTGTCTCTGTGTGTAATTGCACATGTAAATGAACGTATGTATATGTAGGATTTGCATAAGTGTATATGTGGTATATATATGAAAAAAACAAAATCTTTAATATTACCTTCAAATATTACTCCATCTTAATTCGAAACCTAAACTTTAAGTAAGAAAGATTACCCATCTAAAAATAATTGCAAATTACATTCATGAATTAGATTCAAACTGATGAAGATGTTAACTTAACTGTCTTTTACAATATTAAAAGAGTACTATTGGTCGGGTAAATAAATGGTTTAAAACTTTTTTTTTAAATGTGTTCTCTATGAATGTGTTAATAAATACAGTATTTAATTTATATTAAATCCCTAAATTATTTGTAAAAAAGTTAAATATTTAAATTGCTAGCAAGCATCAAATTAATTTCATCGTGTTTTTTTAGACATCTAAATTACTATTAAACATTAAAATCTATTTTTTACATAAATTGCTAAAACTTATCACCCCTGTCCTTCATATGTAAAACCCATTTACAGCCTCTTTCTCTTTACTTCCTCCTTCTTTCTTTTTCCTTTTTCTTTTCTCTCTTCTCCCCTCCCATTTCAATATATCACTTCCGTTAAGTTAACCGTTTAAATAGGTCAAGTATGTATGATGTATGATTGAGAGAAATATTAGATTAAACTAAGCTCTACCATGTCTTCCTAAACTCCACCATGTCTCTCTAACCACTCCTTATTACACTCTCTGTTAAATTACAAAAACTTACACTACCCATCAATTTTCATTTCATTTTTCCTTTCATTTTTTGAAAGTGCTATATGATGATCCGGCGTCCTTTAAAAGGGCTCTGGTGAAATAAATTATTATAATGGAACCTTAAAGTGGTCTCTGTTTTATATTTAATATATATATATATATATATATATATATATATATATATATATATATATATTAAATATACATAATGCACAACGCAATCTTCAGGTGCTGAGTATAGACTGGGCGTGACGTAATTTGAATTATACATATATATATATATATATATATATATATATATATATATATATATATATATATATATATATATACTGTTATCGTAATGTTGGCATAGATATATATTATACTGGGATTACAGTTTATTTAATATTAAAAATTATATTTGGTATTTAAAACAAACGGGATTTGTATATATGTGTAAGAAAAAATTAAAGAATGTTTTATTTTAGAGTTGTGAATATCATTTTATTATTATTAAAGGTAGATTACTTGTTCCTTTTTTATTGATATATATATATATATATATATATATATATATATATATATATATATAAATATATATAAACAAATTCATTCCGTAATTTACCTAAAATATACCGTAATTTGAATTAAAATTAATCTGGATCAACGTATTTCGGCAGATATTTATTTTTATGCTTACATTTGATCATCAATTCATTTCTCTTGTTTAATAGGCTAGGGTTGTTTGAATGTTTTAAAATAATCAATTTTCACTGGATGCTCCCTACTATCGTCCTTGTGCCACATCTAATCTACGTATATTGCCTTATATCTGATGCTTTCCCGATTACTACAATCTTAACTTCTAAGGTCAGCCTTTATCTTTCCTACATGTTCTTATGACCTGTTCTTCTTATCACATCCCATTACATTTATATAATAACCTCATTCAGTAACTCTCTACCTTGAGTGGGTCTTGCGTCATATATTGGGTTAGCAATTTAAAAAGAATTAGTATACAAATTATTGTAATCTGAAAAACATGCAAGGAAATTTATATTAGATCAATCCTAATCCGTTATGACTATCCATGTAAAACTCGTTTATTTGTTTTCGTTTTAGTCAGTAAATTCCAAGAAGGTTATTAGTTTAATTCGTCTGAATAACATTTATTGCCCTGTTATTGTCGGTTATCGTAAAGTGGTGATTAATTGCAACAAAGCTCCACTTCAAGGAGCTTTTAATTCCGATAATTTATCTTTAAAAATATTCTTTTAACTTAAAAATACAGTGTACTCACTCGAATGGCAATGAATTTTTCAAACAGCACGATCCATGACAGCATATAAACAAAGCTTTGATTGGTCGCATAGAGAGCAATAACATCCATAGCACCTAACAATCGGAGCGCCCGGATGTAACTGTAGTTTCCGACTGTCCATACGAAGCAGAAGATAAGTGTCCTCACTGAGAATCTTATAGGTTTGAATTCTTCCTCTTTGTATATCATTATACTTTCCCTGAAATGACAATAAAACGATTACATTAAGTTTTCAATTGCCATCAATAAACGAAAATCAAACAAAACATATTGGAATTGCCAAGTCATATCCCTAAATCAACGTGTGAAAGTTCAGTCCGATAACCAACGTTTCCCGCGGCTCACTGGTTATTTTGCACATCACTCAAAATCACTCCATAAATACAGAACCTCTTTTTTATCAGTTTCTTTTTTCTTTAGTTCCCCCAAAAACTTTGGTAGAAATTAACACCTCTCTCGCTCTCTCTCTCTCTCTCTCTCTCTCTCTCTCTCTCACACACACACACAAACACATATATATATTATGAAATAATTTTTTAAGATTTTAAATTAGTCTGTTGTTAATGTAACATACGCGACATGGTTAACTTACAATATTAAATATTTTCAATCAAGTGATATCACATCACTCTGTACAAGCATACACTGTACAAACTCACACATGATTATATTAGAATTATTTTTGGATCAAGTTTTATATATATATATATATATATATATATATATATATATATATATATATATAAAAGAGAAACTGCAAACGTTTTCGGTTATAATGTGGATTTGTTTTAGTATATATATATTATTATTTATTCTTCATATTTTTTATATATATATATATATATATATATATATATATATATATATATATATATTAAATATACATTTTCTCTCGTTGGAACAACTATAACCTATAACATATATATATAGTTTATGACATTGTCCTCAATGTTGTGTTAAATCAAGCGTATGATCTATTAAGCGACACGTCGTCTTTGTGTTTCCTCTTCTCTTTCTTTTCTTTTTATTTCCTGTTTAGACTAAGAAATGGCGGGAAGGAATCTGGGTCGCTTGACGGATAGACACGATTGACCTCCTAACGGATAAGTAAATTTTGCTCACCCAAGCTCATATGACATACACTAACACATGGGATTCTTGATATTGTAATTACAGTTTCCTGATAATCTCTGACCTCATTGTGCGTTCATGAGAGATGCGCCTATGAACTTATTCTGTTATTTGGTGTATTTGGAAATATCAGTCGCGCAGATCCTGAATTTGTTCAATTACTTGATGTGTAGTGAATAAAAAAAGAAGATATTATTCCCGAAGACTGGATTTATTCGGCTACTTGATATGTAGAGAATAAATGAATATTATACCCGGAGAAATCATCCTAGTTTAATCTTGGATGTAACTGATTACAAGAGGGACAACAAAATACAAGTACTATTCCGGGGTCTTTTATCTTATATTTCCGAAAAAAAAGAACTACCGATTTTTATTTGGACATTTTACAGTGATTTGTCATTACGAACATTTGAACTTACAACTTCATGAAACCCGAATGCTTGACTAACACCCAGTATCAGATGTGTCTTTTATTGATTTTACGTCTGTCAGCCCATAATCTTCCTATATTTTGTTTTTTGTTATATAAAGTTATTTACAAACGTTCATCTTGTGTTTGTTGTTTGTTGATACCTGGTCGCGCGTTCCTATCTGAGCGAAACAATCTTTTCTTTTTTTTTAACCTGAGGTTCATGTCCCTGTATGTTGCAAATTCGGAACAATATACACGAGGGTGCATCAATTAAGTCGTAGCCTGACACAGTTATTAGCTAAATTTTGATCTGAAATTTTCACTGTATAATGAATGTTTGATACATGCGATTAATCTTTATCACAGAATTATATTGAAAAAATATTTATCTGTTGTTGAAGATATTTTTTATTAATACACAATGGTATGTATATTTCCGTATATATTTGAATTTAAATTTAACCAAATTACACGATATTTAACTATAGTTCGTAAACGTTTCGCAACTTTCATGCATTAAAGTCGCGAGAGGGTAAGAAACCAGTATTTAACCACACACACACACACACACACATATATATATATATATATATATATATATATATATGCAGGATATAGGCGCTCATAATTTTCCATATTTTCCTTTTTTATTATCTTTGAATTGCCATACATTCTTAGGAAAAGTAGTATTGTGTTTTCCCGTTCATTGCTCCACAGTTTGGAATTCTGAGATTTTCTTTTCGTAAGCTGGTTACCACTTAAAGCAAGAGAGTTCAGTCTACCCTGCTATTTAATCAATAGCTGGATGCAGAAGAGATTGATTCATGCCTTTTCCAAGTGCATTTGTGCGAAAGTGAACGCAAATACTGAATCTTGTATTTGTACACACACGCACACATGCACACAGACACACACACTATAATTATTCGCCTATTCAATTTCTTGCGTTGATACCCCTTACACTACACATCTAGAGCTGATTACGGAAGTTGAAACTTCGAAAAAGAAATTATACTCTCATCTCATAAAGTTTATGATATTGGAATAGGATTTGTTGGAAGATCAACTTGAAATAGTGCATTTTACAGTCAATCAGCCCAGTTTAATCAATAAAAATGCTTGCTTTAACGTTTTCAAAATAGGGTACTGTCATTGAATCAGTTCCTGATGGAGACCTTATTGTATCTTATCTATTAACCCTAACTCAACGAATTAAATATTTTTTTCAGATATATAGTCCAATTATTTACAAGAAAGATGATTTTCCGTCAAGATTTTATTGAAGAAGTTTTTAATAAACGTCGATTCTTTGAATGTAGAATCCTTGAGGAAGAGAAGTGACAAATTGCTGTCGGAGTCGATAAATGTATCGAGAGAGCAAGGTGGATTATGTTGAGTGAATTTTCTTTTTTCTTTTAACTTTGTTAATGTATGGTTGTCAGCAGAAGAGATAACCCAACATGCAAATTACAAATTGGAGATACCAAAATCAACCAAGTACAAGCAATTAAATATCTGGGAAGCGTTTTAACAGGGAACAGAGTGCGACACCGAAAATCCGAAATTCGGAGGTGCATTAGGATAGCAAAAGTTGTTTTGCGAAAGCTAAGCAAAGTATTAAGAAAGAGAAAGCTTATTTAGAAACAGTTAAACGAGTACAGAACTGTTATGTAATATTAGCCCCCCAGAGTCCAATTCTGATTAGGTTAACAGGGGCATCCACAAGCCATGGAGATAAAAGAATGCTAAACTGACCCATTTGATATGAGTCCACAGCCACTTGAATTGAACAAGGTTTGATTTGAGTCAGTGCAATTTGTTTGCAACCGCAGACAATTCGAGCCATTGGTCACGATCATCAATGATCCGTGTTCGGCCACTGCGCTGTCTACAGTAGCCGGCAATGTTTTCGATCAGGTATTTCCGGTATACATATGCCATCATAGTTCGGGAGATGTCAAATATGTATACAATTTCATAAATGGAATGTCTGCCACCTACTATTATACTCTTTCGAATTCTGATAACTCAGGTCACCATAAGCAGCCCAGAGCTTGTTTCTAGTGACTCTCTCTCTCTCTCTCACGCACGAGCGCGCGTACACACACATACACTATAATTATTTACGAATTTGTTTTTATCAGGAACACAAAAAAATTAAATTTGCTAAACTCATCGTCAACAGCAATAACTCACCTGCAAATTACAGAGAACCAATATTATTTACGAATTCACATGTCCCTTAAGAAAGTATGTTCCTGAACAAACCAAATTCATAAATAATTATATTGGATATGCTACAACATTCCTAATAAGAAGACTCGCGTTACATCTCTCTGAACATAGCTCAATTAGCAACATACTCGTTGATAATTAAAATATAATAGCCTCATCCACATGTAAAAAAAAGGCTAAAAATAGTGAACACCTTATTAATATGTGTGTGTGCATCAGTATCTGTTCGTGTGTGTATGCACGTGTGTGTCCTAAAATATATGCATACTTCGTTAATTACTGTTTGTTTTGTAAAATGTTACTAATAAAAACAGACCCCTAGGAATTCATCGGTAAAATTAAAATTTAATAAACAAGCGCTAATTAATTAATCAATAAATGAAGTGTAAAATAAAGATAGCTTTTTATTTAGGTATCTTCAATAATTCGCCAAAAAATAGAATTGCATCATGACAAAAGGCCCCAAACTTATTAAAAACAAAGTTTTATCGTCAAACTGTTTATATTATCATTAAGAGGAAAGACTAAAGTAATTTTTAATTATTTTAAAAATTTTTTTAATCCTTTCTAGCACGTTCGAAATTTTGGTTAGAAATCTTGATTTTTTTACGTCATCTGTAACATAATATTTATCATTAATTTTTAGTACCTTTTTTAGTTGAAAAACCTGTTAATTTCGAAATTATTGCAAAAACTAAATACTTGTCGGATTTTAGTGAAACTTTCAGAACTTATTCACAAATGAATGAAATTATTTTTGAAATGTTTGTTTTTTAGAAAGTCATGGTAAAAATATTTTTTTACATCTGTTACTTTCCCACTCTTACTTAATTTTATGAAAACTCGAAAATTCGACTTCTGTGTAATTTTGGGATTATATTAGTTAAAAACAGAATACTTTGAAGAATGTAAATCATCGATTTTTTTTTGTAAATTTCGACCCGATTTTACCCCAAATTCAGCTCTGAATTGTAAAATACTGATGTGGACCCAAAGTTGGGACCATGGAAGGAAAACACGGAACACAGATTAGAGGTAAGAAAGATATATTAAACAAAAAGGTTACAAAGATAGTGTAAGTGTAAGCGGAGCTTACTATGTGCTAGTGTCCAATATTGGTAGTCGTACGCGTATTAGAATACTCTCTCTCCTCCTCTTCTTCTTCTTCTCTCTAGAGTGTTATGTCGCATAATTTATATAGTCCTGGAAGAGTCCATGTTGTAGGTATGTTACGGTCTCACAATAAATACAAAACCCAATAAAACTAAGACATTATTTCATTAAAACAAAAGCCTGTAGAAGACCGTGGCGGTGATTAGTATGTAGAAGAATACACGTGAGTTAAAATTTCCTGCCAGCCGGTCCAACTACATGAGAATATTGGACTTTAATTAAGTCCAAAGAAAACAAAGAAAACAAAGACCGATAAATATATGTAAACAATTATATGTATTAATGACAAGTTACAGGTTACAAATACATGGACAGTTACATGGACAGAGTGCGTGTGGTGAATATTATGTGTGTGTGTTGTGGTGAGTGTTCGTACGTATGTGTATTGTTCTTAGCGTGTTCCCAGAATTTGGGAAACGCTGTATCTGTGAGAGCTCACATCTGCGAGGTGGTATAAGGTCGAAGGCCTGAGGAAAAAAGATCGAGGCGAAGGCTCAGCCAGTATTTATAGCCAGGGGAGAAAGACCCATTGTGAGGAGCTAACTCCGACAAGCCTTTAATGGCTTTTATGAATAATATATATTAAGAACACTATTGCCTGAAGCCAAAATATTTTTTCGGTGTTTGAATTTGTGCATTTTTGGAAATGCTGTTATTAAAATATCTATTTTTACAGATCATAAATTTGAAAGCTTATTACAATCTACGATACGATAGTATTTTTAATATATTTTTTAATATGCAAAAAATGTATTAAAAACATTTTCTCCAAAACTATAGATGCACGGTTCAAAAATAGTAAGTCACGTGTATTAAGAGAAAGACCTTGAGAAATTGCTTTGTTTTCCTTCTGGCTAGCACGTATCAAATTCTCTGGCTGATCATCATCGTCGCATTTTCAAAATTTTTAATTTTCTTTTTTATATCCTATTTCAAAAAATATTTTAATTTCATTTTTTAAATATAATTAATTTATTGTTTTACGGTTGAGAGTCATACTGTAATTATCAATTATTTTCTTCTTTAGATTCAGTTTTAGGGACTGAAACAATGCAGGCTTTGGACTTCGTTAAAAAACGTACCTAAAAAATAAATAAAATATTAGACTTTTGAAAGTATTTAATTTTGTAAGATTACTTATTGTTAAATAAGTTGGTTCACTTAAAATTTGAATATACTGTCACTTCTGTCCTTCCGTCTGATAAATTGCCCTGACGTTAGTTGTCGATACATTGATTTAAACGTCAATTCACACCTCCAAAACCAATCACCACGTTTAGACACGCTTCTCTTATTTTCAACTAATTTTTCTGCTAAAACATTAAGTAATGTTTGTTTCCAGTTACATTAAGTAAACATTAATTTTTCTAATTTTCCTAAAATAACTTTGGAAAAAAGTTTAACTGAATTTCACAAGATTTTTAAACGGAGAATTTGACTTTTGTTTACAAAGTTGTGAAAAATGGCCGACATGATCGATTTTATGCCAATTTTGCTGACTAAAAAAAAAAAAAAATTAAAAAAAAACAAATAAAAAATAAACAAGATTTTTAACTAAAATTTTTGGATTTTCTAAAAAAATGTTTATCAACTTTGGGGGCTTTTTTTTTTTTTTTATCAGGGTATGCTCTTTTTTAGCAAAGTAGTGAACCTCCTTACTTTTATTTACGTCGTTATTTTACAATGATTCATTTCGACTTTTCTTCCCTAGACTTTGTTCACCAAAACTTTGTCCCACCATCGCTAGGTTGCTTGTATTGGAATATTTGTTTTTTAAAAGGTTCATTTTGTTTTATCATTGTTTATTTTTGTAATGAAATGCTTTTCAAATTTTCTCTTTAAGCATTTAACAAAAGACATGCTAGTTTGTTCATGGATTAAATAAACAAATTTTAGCAATAAAACGCTAATTTAAAAGTGAGCTTTTCAAAGAACAAAAATATGATAACATGTTTTTTTCTTTTCATAAAATTGATAACGACTCTTAAAATAAAATATATGAAAATATTCAAACTAATTTATCCAAATCAAAATCTGTTAAAGTTTATTCAGAAGAGATATCTCCATTTAAATATCAGACTCCACACAAATCGATACATGTGGAAAAATCGATTAGAATTTATATCGGGACGAACATTATTCTTACAGTAGCGGTGTAATAAATACCTATTAAGTCAAAATAGAAGTTATCAGTTATAACAGACCATTTGTTGCATTGTCACCTTGAACTACTTTTCAGAAGAAAACGCAAATGATGTGCTCAGTTGATAGTTGCTTGGATGATAGCTTAATAGGCAGCCGATAATTACAATGCAACGGTGTTAATCCAATAACGGCATCCATATTTCTTTTTCGCCTTCAAATACGCAAAAACAATATCGACTCTGGCTCTCTGCATACCTTAGCCTATAAAACCATAGGGATGTGAAATGATTACTTTCGGGTGCTTTGTTGGTGAGATTCAGTCTCATATCTTGAAGAATGGGTAATTTGGCGATGGTTTTTCAGCTGCTGTTAGAATATCCAGCATGAATTGATATAAGCAGTAGTGGACAAATATATCAACATATGAGGGACACACACACACAAACAGGCATCATTTAGACACAGACACGCATGTAGCCGCACACATGCACACACTATCGTTCAACTATTCAGATACACAATTTATATGCGGATTTGAATAATTCGTCTCCCTTACAATTTATAAAGTATTTTATTAATTAAACTTTATGTGTTGTAATAATTCAATGTGTTGTAATAATTCAATAATTCTTTAGAATCAACGTCTTTATTTCTTTGTCGCATAATGTTTCGAGCCGTTGCATTATAATGAAAACAACATGGATGAGGACATTAGTCAGGAATCATTTTGAATAATGATCATTATTACATAATGTCTGACAATTACATATCTGACATTAGTAAAAATAACGATTGAATATGGCATCTTAATCATGTAGTAGGCTTTAGTGAGATGACCTTCACGCAGCGAATATCGGCAATGGCTTCGATTATGTTGATCATCGATCCTCAAATATGCATACTTACACGCACACACACACACACGCACACACACATATATGTGTGTGTATGTGTGTGTAAGTATATATCAGTATATATATATATATATATATTATGTGTATGCATATATAAGCATAGGTAATTAATCTCAAGAGTTGTGGGTTGTATATCAATGTATACTTATTAATTTCGAGAACGACGTATCAGAAATTTCTTTCTACATCTGTTACGTGTCCCTTCAGGTAGTGGGTGATCATGACTCTTCACAATTTTCTGTACTTTGTAGTTAATAGTAGTTTGACTTTTTGCTATCTCTCCTAATCCATGTTTTGCCAATCATTTACACAATTACGTTAGGTAGATTATTCACTGCTTTCCGCTTGTTTTCAATCTGAACTGTGAGTATCTGTTATGTCTTCATTGCGTTGAATGAAGATAACACAATCAAAAAATTGTATGTCGCTTGGAGTCAACATAATCTTGCTAAAATAGGTTTGGTTTGCTTTGTTTTACGGCATATCAAGCGCGATGGGTTATTTAATGCCGACAAAATTTTTATTGCTGGTAATATTTTTTTTCAAAAATGTACTACTGGTAATATTTTTTTCCTTCAAAAATGTATTGCTGGAAATAATGTATTGCTGGTAATAATTGTTTTACAAATTATTTCTGCTATTAAAACATATTTTTACACTTTCATAATGTTTTGACTCCAGTTTGGGGGTTAACTATTTGCCAATAACTTGGACCCTAACAAGTGCTACCACCCCGGGTCAGGGTAGACCTGGGAACACCAGCAATTAAGAGGTGGTTCCATGCTCCTCAAAATCTCCTGATCAGAGGCCTTGCTGTCGGATGTAGTTTATCGTCTTACCCAGGACGGCTGAAATAGGTAGAAAACAGGTAAGTTAGATATCTAACTCTCTAGTTGTTTACTCTTGATATTTATTGTACAAAAGTACAAATAAGCCACATGGGAAAAATTGTGATTTGGGTGGGAGCTGGTTTTCACTTGTCCTATCAATAAATTAGCTAGCCTAAATTACTGACCAAATCGTTCGTACATTGTCCCTTTCACCAAAACATCTCCTTTGCACAACCCTGCTATACGCAGACACCATAATGCTACATTTACTCTAAGAATTATTACCAAACCCCATGTACTGTCTGTGTGGAGGGCTGGATTGATAAAATTCTAAAAATATATCACCAATTTTCATGATATAAAAATTTATCTACACAACTAAACAATCAAGTGTTCGTAACAGGCGCCCCCACAGTCTAATTATGGCAGAGATGACAGTTAATTGCGGGATTAATAAAATGATTTTCATGCACCCGTTCTACAATCACTCACACTAGCACTCACACACTTAGACACAACAACAATTAGGAAAACTCACACTTGAAAACAAAAGACATCCCACAGTTACCAGAGAACGGGAATCCCTGTCACCTAAATGGGGATGGGAAAAGGATTAAACCAAAGATAAAATGAGGGACAAAAATAAAGAGGCCGATGACCATTCATATCCTAGCTAAGTTAAATTCAGCGGCTTGAATCAAAAAGAAAAACAACTTAAGCTAACCTAAACTGGGATGATAAATGTTTAAAACAGGTGACCAATATCCTCATCCCTCGGTCACATCCCGATGCGTCTATGAATTAGCCTCTCTTAATCGAACCAAACGTGAAACATTCAACCACCTTTCACCGAATTTTAATGAAGATAGTTGCCTCCTTTCCGCCCTAATTTTGACTTTAAGCTGGTGCTTAAAGAACAAAGTTGAGAAGAGGAAAACTTCTCAGAGCTTTTAGCCGATACAGAGGGTCTTCTGCCACACCAGCCAGGTGAGTGATTCCTCGTCGTTATTAAGACACCGCCACCCGGCCGCCCTAGGCCACAGAGAGCTAAAATTTAATTCATCAAACTGGGCTCATCCCTTAGAGCATCTCGAGCAGCTTCCTACATTAACACACGGTATAAATGCCTTAGGAGACAACAGTCGGGTACCGGAGAGACTTTCCTTAACCCGTGTGAAGTTTTTGCGCAACTCTGACGAATAGATCTGAACAATATGAAATGCTTCGATCTTACGCCATTCACTACCCCACCATCGCACCGAGGAACCAAGATATAGATCCAGGATCGAAAGTACGTGCCTCAATCCGATCCGCTATCCACTACTCCACTGTACCTTATATATATATATATATATATATATATATATATATATATATATATATATGTGTGTGTGTGTGTGTGTGTATCGCAATAACATCTGTCTATCTTTTGGTATTTAAATAGATAGATTTGTTGGACAAAGCAACATATCTGTTGAGATTTTTGTATTTTGTTTTTATTTTCAGTTTTACTTTTTATTTTATTCACACCCTGGCAAAAAGCTGATTTTATTTTTTTATTTTTCGAGTGTAACATCTTTCATTTGTTACACTAGTCTATTTGATTAATTTGTCTTTTCTTCTTCTTAATTTTGTTGTTAGTGTTTATTATTTTCTTTCCTTATTCATTAAACCCTTTCGGGTTTAAACCCAAGTTTATTTTATTTCCCAGTTTATTTTTTATTTTTATACCATAGACTTGTTTGTCGAATTTATTTTTATTTTTATTTCGGCCATTTTGTATTATTCATCTGAATAGTTTTTTCTTATTACTATATATTTGATTTAATTTTTTCAGTCTTCCTTCTTAAATATTTAGCATTGATTTTGTTATTATTATGTGTCTAATTTAAAAGATCCCCTTTGTTGAGCGGTGTTATTGTTTTAGTTTTGAAGTAAATTTCTTTTTTTTTACTCGTCAAAAATTTTTACAATTTCCTTCGTCTGCTGCTAAGCCCAGTTTTTGTCCTTCTTCTTTAGTGTTTCATTGTTAATCTACATTACATTGCTTTTATTTTTATTTTTCGCCCGCACTTTGTAGAAACACTTTAATTTGTGTCTTATTTATTTTTTACTGTTTCTTTGTTTCGTTTTGTCAATTGTTTATTTTTTTTTTAAATCCCTAGTTTTACAAAAACGATTTGTCAAAAAGAACCCGCTTGGCTTTAAAAAAAAAGAAGAAACCGCCTGATTAAAAAAAAGAAAAAAGAAAAGAAAAGAAAAGAAAAGAAAAGAAAAAAAAACAAAAAACAGGACCGAAAAATAGCCAAACCAGAAAGCAACAAAGACAACGACAACAGCAACAAAGATAATGTATCGGCCGGTGGATTGTCCTCATGCTTGAAGTCACCCCCCCCAAGTTCATAATCAACATAACGGACTTCCTGGAGAGAGCCAAGAGTTACGAACATCTTATCAATGAAGATGGGTTCTTGGTAGACCACCAGAAATTACAGATGGCTGAGAAAATAATTGTGTCATTCTTTATAGTTGACAAGCGTTCGTGCAAAATTTGTAGTTCCACAAAAGACAGCGTGATAAAATCCTTGATGTTCCTGGTGGTTAAACCCCAAAGATTGATCAAGTGTAAAGGTTATTTCACGTGGGACGTACACCTGCCGACTGTGAAGACGCCTCCAGTCAAGATCTCATCACAAAAGATCTCATAATCCACAGGACCAAATATCAGTATACAAGGTTCTCCTCCTCTTGGGCGCCTAGTTTGGTATGGTCAGATACTCAGTGCTACCTCCGTCGATCTGAATGGGGGATGGCGTTTTGAAATAATGCTAGATCGAAAAGCCTTCATCTCCATCTCCAACTGTCTGGATGCAGAGGGCCAGAAAATGCCGGTAGTAACCAACCTGCTGGAAGTGTGGAGAGTCTGGTCACCCCTCCTCTTCCTACCTAGGGAAGAGTTCTGGCACCGCCCCACCGGCCCAAGTCCCTCTCTGGTCGAGTTATTTCCGTCTCGTCTGTAATGGGCATGAGATTGGGACCGGTGTGGTAAAAACCCCGATTGGCTCCAATGCGCTTCCCCCCACTTCCCGAAAAGCCTTTGCCATCCGTTTGTGCGGTCTCGGAGAAGGCAAAGCGGGAATGGCTGGTCGTTGGTAGTACCAGAGGAAAGCTCTGGACATTGGACCTCAGTTCCCGGAAACCCTCATGACTAAAGACACATACAATCCCACTCCCTCTATTAGTTCTAAGGGCGATGACCCAGCCAGCTATGCAGAAACAATCAGGAATCAGCGTCTATCAGTATGAGCCAAGTTTTGAAAAGGAGGATAAATTAGAAATACTAAAGAAACCTTTAAAAACAAGTAAATTTCAAGAGTCAGCAGTCCGAAAGACGGGCCCCTCTTCCTTGGCACCGTCTTCCCATTCAATCAGAAAACATGCCATGACACTACCCCCAGTAACAAAATCACTGACCCACACCACTTTCAAGATTATTACCTTCAAAAAGGCTGCTTTAACTAAATCTCCAACAAAAAGAAAGACCACACCTTCAGCCACTCCTAATCCACCCCCCTGGACCTACACCCATAAATTATTGCCAGAAGAAACAGGATCAACAAAAAAGGCAACGAAGCTCGTCATCTGAGACCACAGAACATTCTTTAGAGAAGAAAATTAAATCTAAACCAGTTTTTAACACAGGGAAAGATGTATGCCGAGTTTCGATGGAGCAGGTGGAAAATGCCTTAACTCGGACAAGAAAAAGTTTATTAAATTCTAAGGAAGTCAACTCCAAGGATGTAGAAAACATTCCAAACTCTAAAACATTGTTTGATCGGGAAAAGAATTCCAATAAATATGGTTTATGCTGCAGGAAGCGAATGACGCCTTTAGTACATTCCCCCCCTTCTGGCGTTTTTAATGACGATAATGTAAAAAAAATTGAATCAGTACTGTTCATGGAGCCTCGTTCACCTCTCCTTGTATAGAGCTCTGTAGTTAACATTCCTCTGGGACATTGGTGTCATGTCTCTTGACAGCACTATCAAAATTGAGATGGCTCAAGGTTGAATGTGACAGGCCGACGGTGTCCTTACGCATGTCATGTTTAATGCAGATCTTCAACTCTAATCGGACTGATCATGTCTCTCTGATTTAGCTAGTATAAATGGCCGAGGCCTGAGGTCGGAGACTCGCAGGGCGAGTTTCGCTCGCGATCTTCAGCATCTCGGTGTGGATGTATGTTGTATACAGGAGACTTGATTTTCAACTCGTGACCGCGAATACATTCTGTCTGAGAGGTTTTTCCTCTATTCACCTTGCTTTGATGGACGCTCCTGGATAGTGATCAAGTCTTAGAAAGCGGCGTGTGTTCTTGACTTCGCAGATCTGACTTTGCATGCTGGATGTTACCATAAAAGATAAGTCTCTTCGATTCATTGGGCTTTATGTATAGAGGAAAGATCGTGTACTAACAACCTGGATATGAAACTATTTCGGTACATTATCGACAAGTTCGATCTTGTCGGTAAGTATCGTAAAGAGCACCCCAGGGAGTTACTGTGGAGTAATATGTGGAGCTCAGCGGTGATGAGTCCTCGCTACCTCGACCGAGTTTTAGTTAAGAGAATCGATGTAGGGCTCTTAGGTTGTCTAAGTTTCCATTCTCTAGTTGTTTACTCGGATCATAGGCTTGTCCGGGTTCGCGTAAACTTAGATATGCCTAAGGTTAGGATGGCTGGCTACTGGAAATTGAACCCGTCATTATTTGGGGAGCGATATTCCCAGGACCAGCTGCCATAGCGAGAATTGACGGGAGCTGTGGTTGGGAATAAGTGGTTGGATTTATTAAAATCTAAAGTTATGTCGCTGTTGATTATAGTCGTCGACTCTAATTCAGTTAGCAGTACAAATGACATGCGAAGCAAAAGTTGATTGGGCGATAAAATCCCGTGATAGTGGGGAAGTAGTCTTAACTCTGTCGGAGTTGGCCTCCTTGCTTATCAAGATGGATCAAGCTCTTGTAGCTAGGGCTAATTTAAAATGATTGTCTCCTGAGGCAACTAATATAGCCACTGAACTACGTGCAGAGGAAGTTATAAATGCATCCATTAGGCATATTGTGTGCGTCACATTGCCTGATAAACAAACTGTGACTACTAACTCGGACATATGCGAGGCTTTTTGTGACTAGTTTCAGGATCTGTATATCAGGGAGCCCGGTCTGAGCCATGCTCAGTTTGACGCCTATTTGGTTGACTTTTCCTGCCTCGAGGTGGGTGAAGTGGCTGAGTGCGAGAGTCCCGTTAAAGAGTCTGAGATCTGGGAAGCGCTGAAGATGGTCTTCTTTACGAACTGTACTTGAAGCAGTCACTTGTTCTTGTTCCTTTTCTGGAACTAATTTACAAAACTGGACGAAACAGGGTCTATCCCTCAACGCTTGACCAGGGTTGTGATCAAGTTACTACGAAAAAAAAAATAAATAAAATAAAGGTGGGGATGGGATAGGTAACTTTCGTCCTTTGACGATGTTAAATACAGAGATTTAAGCCGAGTCTTAGCCTGCCATTTGCAGACTGTCCTGTCTAATCCGACTGGCTCTGAGCAGACCTGTGCTGTGAAGAGTGGAACTATTGAAGATAACCTTCATTTGGTACGCTTGATCATCGAGCAAGTCGACATTGAAGCAGCGCTGATCAATTTAGATTAGTCCAAGGCATTCGATAATATTGACCATAGTTTTCTGGAGGATGTCCTTTCGCCCGCCGGTTACAGGCCGTACTTACGCACTTGGATCCGACTTCTGTACATCCCCTTGGCGCGCTGATGGATGGGGTACGATCGGAGTCTTTCGTTTTGTCCTGTTCCATTCGTCAAGGTTGTCCGCTTTCGATTTTGTTTTACGTTTTTGCATTGGGGCCTTTCCTTCGCAAGTTAAAAGCGAATCTGCTCCTATGCGGAATCTCCTTACATGGTGCTACCACCTCGGCGAGGAAACTTCGCCTATTCCGACGACGTTTCGGTTCTTGTGTCGAACAGGGCCGAGATTGGCAAAGTGATCAAAGGATACGAGACGGTGATAGGGGCCAAGATCAACCGCCATAAGTCTGTTGTCTTGCGGTTGGTCGCGTGGAAGGGAGTTTCTCTTACCGGGTCTTTCTTTGGACGGAACGGCGGTCAAGATACTCGGCGTCTGGTTCAGTTCTGGAGATGAATTGGTCGAGGGCGCAGTTCATCTGTGGTCTCGAAGGAATCTTTCCTTAATGGGGAAGGTGGAAGTATGTGTTTCGCATATCAACCTAATTCTCCTTTACCGACACCCCGTGCTTCCACACCCGTATGCCATGCATGCAATTATTTAGGGTCTCGTTCTTCTTCTTGTGTAGAGGCAAGGCTCCCAAGGTATGTCGGGAGATCTGTTACCTCCACCCTTCTGAAGGCGGTTTGGGTATGCCTAGTGTTGAGATTCTTCAAGCGGGTGGGAATAGCAGATTCTGGAAGACGCCAGTAAGAAATTCCCGTCTCTGAGAAGTATGCACCCGTGCGAGGAATAAGCCCACCATTTACTCCGAGGCGAGTTTTCTTTCTATTGTGAATGTCTGTTAGCTCTTAAGCTCTTCTTACGGGCAACGGGTGGCCTATCTGATGTCCAGGCGTTGTCCGTAGTGCATTATAAGTGTTAGCGGAGGGGTCCGTTCAAAATTCTGATTGGCGAACTCGGTTTAACAAAGCTGGAGGCTCGCTCAATATAGCTCTGGGCGCCTGGGGTAAAATACCTCACTAACGATGAAGCATCACCTACCTGGCTGGTGAGGCGAAAGGCCCTCTGGATCGGCAAAAAACTTTCTTCGGCGGGCTTGGGAAATTCTCCAAATTGCGTCTGCTACGGTGAATCGGTGCAAATTTGTTGAAGACATCATGGTTCGCTTGCTGAGCGGAAAGTTCTTTGTCCTTGAGGCCAGTTCTGTTTGTAGCAATGTTGTAATGTTGTAAATAAGGCTGTGCACTATTTGTTCTTGGGCTTACTAGGTGTTATGCGAGTCGTGATATTGACGACGCGACAGAAGGAATTCTATACAGACGAGAAATTAGCCTCTTCCCAACTGATCTTGTTCTTTAAGCATCAGCTTATAGTCAAGATCAAGACTGAAAGGCGACGACTCCCTCCATCAGTATTTGGTAAAAGGTGGGTGAGTCTTTCGCGTATCTGTCGAGTGAAAGGGGCAGACTTAGAGTGGAATTTTGATGCCGGTCAGGCATCAGGATATTGGGGGAACTCTGTATTAAACATTGGCAACCTCGCCCAAAATAGGCTAGTTTAGGTTGGTTTTGTTTTTTTATTTTATTTTACGTCAAGTTAACTTAGCTATGGGGTGTATGCACATTGGCCCCTTTTTATTATATCTCAACTTTCTTTAGTTTAATTCCCTCGTTATTTGACACGAAATTTCAATTCAATCATTTTTCGTTTTCTGAGTGTGTTCTTTCATAATTGTTGCCGTGTTTGAATGAGTGTGTAGTTGTGTGTGTGGTTGATTGAATGAGTGGTTTTTGATTCATCAAAGTCCCGCATTAATTTCGTTCAGTTAACTGATATTTCTTCCACAATTAAGGATTGTCTTTTTTTATTACTACGACAGTTTTGTTTAGTTTCTTGTATATATAGCATTATGCATTTGTAAATATTCACTGGGGTTTTCATTTTTAAATGTTGTTATTCTATTCTGCACCCCACAGACAAATTGTACATTTGAGGGTTAGGATTGTGGTTGTAGTGATCTGACCTGAGATGAGCTGACCTAAGATGGAACAATTATTTCGAATCAATAGCTTCATCTACCGCAAAGAAAAGTTGGTTCTCTGTGTAGCGCCAGAAATTTTTTCTCGCCCAATCCATCCTTCAAATCTATGAATCAACCATTCGCCCATGCATGGAATACTGCTGCCATATATGGTCTGGATCCCCCGATGTTCGTCTTAACGTCCTCGACAAAACCCAGAGACGAGATATACGGTGTGATTGGCCCTGATCTGGCATCTCGCCTACAGTCGCTCTCTCACAGACGTGCCGTCGCCTCCCTCTGTCTTTTCTACAAATACTTTCACGGTAACTGCCCCGACGAGGTAGTTTCGCTAGTTCCCAAACTGCATGAATTTAAACGTGCCACTAGGTCGGCATATTAGTCCCACCCTATCTCTGTGGAAGCGGTTAAATGTAGCCGTCTCTTCTACTGTAATAGCTTCATGTTTCGCATTTCTCGTCTGTGGAACTCCCTTCCTCCTACTTGCTTCCCTGATAGCTTTAATCTCCAAATATTCAAATGCAATGTCAATAGACATCTCCAGATGACCTGATCTATTCCCCGTCCTTCTCCTCATCCTTTCCACTTTAACGCCTCTTTACTCTTGCTCCCACTCTCTGTAACCACTTGTGTGCTAGTGGCACGTCCGCCTTGCTTGGGGTGAAAAGCTAAAAAAAAAATAAGAATGTGGTACTTTGGTGCAAAGGATATTGGATAGTTTGTTTGGGTCAGTGATCTGGCTAGCTAAGTTTAAGTTAAAAAAAAATGATGAATAGCCCTCTACATCTCCACTTTTGGCCTTGTGCCACATTTTTTGTATTTATACAAATCATTAATAAAATAGTGCATCATAATCTTCTACTTCGAGTTCCTACTATATTACAAAAGAGGTTAGTTGTTATTCTTTCATAGAAATATTTCTTTTCGGACTTTAATGTTTTGTTAAGATCATATTTAATCAGATTTTATGGCGACGGAATACAGAAATATCGTCGGTTCGAACAAGAAGAGAGTGACCTGGAACCATGAAAATACTTGCTCTTCAGCTTTCACTTTGCAGTGAACATACTAGGCACATTGTTTTTCAGACTTCTTTAATTCATATTAATTCTAAAGTTTAGTCAATGAAATCCTGACGATGCTTTTATCATTCCCGTTTAATTAAAAAATTCTTCTCACTCTAAAACTCCTTTTCAGGATTGGAAACAGGAAATAGCTCCTCTTCTCTCTAATCTGTAGAATAAATGCCACGCTATCTCCTGACTTCCTGCTCGCTGGAAATCATTGTCTGTTGTTCCAGTTTTTAAGAACTCTGGTGAACCATCTGACCCATCCAACTATCGGCCTATTAGACTGACACTTTTTGGGAAACACCTAGACGCCCTAATCAATACTGAATTGGTTTGTAATCTCTCATCTCAGACAGGCAATATGGCCTCGTTTCTCCAAATCAACTGCTGATGTACTAACGATAATTGCGGAAAGAGACTATCATTCTCTAGATAAAAATGGCGAAGCCCGAGCTGCAGCATTGGACAGCTCGAAAGCCTTTGACAGGGTCTGGTATTCAGGTTTTTTCCACAAGCTGAAAAGCTACGGTATCTCCAGTCACGTATTTGAGATGATCAAGACGTTCCTATCAAATCGTGAATTTAAAGTTGTTCTGAACGGCCACTCGTCTAGATCCTTTTGTACTAACACGGATGTCCCCCAGGGCTCCACCCTTGGTCCTACGCTGTTTTTAATTTTCATTAACAACCTCCTCGATGGCATCAGCTCTCAACTTGACATCTACGCTGACGACACTAACATTTACGCCTGCCTCAATAGTAAGGCTGATCAGTTAGACAAGATCAAAATGGCAGTTGATGTAGAAAACGACCTCAAGACCGTCGTTAACTAGAGCAAAAGATATCTTATTAATTTTAACGCCTCAAAACTAAACTGCTTTCCATTAGTCATCTTAAATACCCTCTCTGCCTTCCATCAGCATGGCTGATGCTATCCACCAAGAAAGTGGTTCATTGCGCTTTCTCAGACTAACATCTCAAAAGTAGAAAGGGATCGTCCAATCGAGGAAAGTGACTTTTTAAAAATAATATCCTTTTTATTTTAGACTTTTTTCTATATTATAAAGTATTTTTAAAAGAATTTTTGAATGAAAATAAAGTATATATAAAAAATTCCTTGCATTATTTTTCTCTTAAAATAATATTATTTATCATTATTATTATTATTATTATTATTATCAAAGTGTCAAAATCATATGGTTACATGCTTTAGACGAAAAGTCTATTCATTTGTAAACTGAAAATTGCTGGTTTCAAGCCGTTTTTATATTCCTCTCCCTTCCTTTTTTTCTTTTGCTCTCCTTGTTACTTTCGCCAATTGGACGATCCCTTTCTACTTCACTGTAATTAATAGGTGAACATGTCTGCTCCCTTCACCGCCACTTCAATACGTCTGCTTCCCGCATTTCAGTCAATTTTGATTTTCAAAACTTTAAGTGCAATGTCAATCGTTAAGTTCTGTCTTCTTTATTTTTGTTCTTTTATTGTTCTCTCTCCCTAATAGTGTTTTCTTTATCATATTCTCTAAAACTCTAAACTAACCCCTTGCGTCTTCGTGGCTTTATTTCAAATTGTTTGAGATGAATTGATTATATATATATATATATATATATATATATATATATATATATATATATATACAAAGTGAACACTGAATTCAACAAGCTGTTTCATGCTAGACGCAATCGTCAGGCCGACCATTGCGTCTAGCATGAAACAGCCTGTCGCCCCTGAGTGTTGACTTCAATGTTCACTTTTATATTTACTTACATACGCTCCATCTCTGATATTGAGCACTTTATCCCATAAATATAGCATATCTTAACACTATATTACTTCGTATATATATATATATATATATATATATATATATATATATATATATATATATATATTATGATTTTTTTAAGTGCTTATATTACCAAGGTGAAGTTATTTGGATTAAAATAAAATTATAATTAAGAAATCAAATTAAATCTGTCAATAAAAATTAATTAATGAGAAATCTCAATGAAATCGAATTACCGTTGTCTGTTCGGCTCATTAATGTCTGGCTTATATTTGACGTCTGAGTTATCAAAGGATTACAATCATATGTACTAATTAGGCCGTCCTAACCTTTTGGGATTAAATCTCAACATTTCATTTAGAAGAAGTTTCTTAAAACTGGAAGAAATCGGTCCCAAGTTCTGCATTCTTAGATTAATCAGTAATCCTGTAGCCTGTCACATTTATTAGATGAATTGTTATCTGATATTTTCAAATACAATGTTCATGTCTATCTATTTCATTTTTTTCTATTCACCCCATGCTAGACGATTATGCCACTAAGACACAAGGAGTTACTAGGAGTGAAAGTGAATGAAAAGACTTTAGAAAGGACCAGAAACACAATCTTAAACATGGAACAAGCGATAAACCTCTACTCCTGTTCAGAAGACTAGAAAAGGCGAGTGAACCGTGCGATAAGCGAACCTATCTAATCCTTTTGAAATAATTAGTAAATGAACTTTCAGAGTTCAGACAGAGATATTGAGAAATTTTTTACTAATGTTCACCCAATACAAGGCCTAAGATCCACTCAAGGTAGAGGGTCACTCAATTAAGTGGAGGAGATAAGAAATGCACTTTATGAGGTTATGTAAGAATGATAACAGTTAACTCTAGACTTGAAGAAATTCAGATTATATTGATTGGGAAAGAGAATGTGCGATGTTGTCTCTTCAGAACTTTCTATCCCATCTAGCTCTTAGTAACGATTAACTTGTTACCATTCTTCCAACCTTCATTTCCGCCATTCATTAAAACAAGCTGGTCAACTAGGTAGCTCGCTGTCTCTTTTTATTTCGATATGTCCTTTGAGTGTCATATTTTCCAAGGCTTCTTTCTTCATTATGCATCCAAGAAATCATAGTTGTCACTTCCTGATTCTGAGTATAAGTTCTTTTTGTTTCCATTTTCCGTCTTCGTTGTTTACGCGCTCCATCCATGGTATTCTCAATATCCTCCTGTAGAACCACATCTCTGTTGCCTTGAGATTTCTCTGCATCTGCGAGGAGATTGTCCAGCATTAACTGCCATACAGAAGGATTTATATTGCATAGTATTTCAACACTCTTTTCTTTGTTTCTAATAAAATTTTCCTGTTTCTTAGTAGTTTGCTTAGCTTTCGGAAGGCATCTTTTGCCTCTCCAGTGTCTCTTTTAAATTGTAAATTTTTAATAATTACTGGCTTATAAGCAAATCTGTCTTAATGCATTGGCCCGATGTGCACTTGCCCGGGGACCCCACGTGCATATGGTTCCAATGCTAATCTGTATATATTAAACGACTTGTGTTAGAGAAGCCCCTTCTACGAAAAGCCATGCATATTGCGATTGGTGAAAATATATGATATAATAGAAAGATCCATTTCATTTTAGTTGGTTCTCGAATAAAAAAGTAAGTGGGGGAATGTCCACTTTTGACTTAGAAGACACCGGAAATGGTGAGGACTTTCTTTAAAGAAGTCGCCCACCTATATAAATGGAAGGGCTGTACACTTGCAAGCAATTTCACTACCACGGAAAAGATCAAAGATCTGACCTTGACTCCCAATGATCAGTCTTTGGATGAAGAATTTCACTTATTAAAAAATCAGAGTTATTGCAACTAGCTACATATTTTGATTTAAACATTAATGCAAATATGAAAAAAGCAGAAGTTAACGTTAGACCAAATGTCGTACTATTAATAGAAATGACATGATTACTGGATATATTTATACATTGTATATGAATTCAGGCATAGGGCTATGCATAGATTATTAATGACTGACCTGAGAGTCAATCACAACATTGCACATTTGTACGGTAAGTATGTAGTGGTTATTTAAGACTAGCAGCATGTCCCGGCGTTGCCCGTGCTTGATTAAAAAATCGTACGACTCATGCAGCAATCGCTATCACTTGACTTAAAATATTTTTGCCCTTCCTTGTCTTTAAAGGAGTGCCCTTTTCCGTGCTAATATTGCTACATGCCTTACTTCTTGCCTATCTCACACTGCAAATTTTTTCTAAGCTCTATACTAAACATTAAATCTGTTATGAAAAAAAGAACTAAACAAAATGAACACAAAACGATCAGCTTTAAAAAAAGGACTCGTAACTGGAAAACCGAATGAAAAAGAATGTTAACAACAAATACTTTTTCACGCCCAACCCAGTTCTGCGGAATCAGAATCAACGTTGAGTTTAAGCAAGCGAATGAGCCAATTGGAGTAAAGTGCCATGCAGATTTAAATTTTTCCCACTTGTGACGAATGCAGCCATCGATTTTTTTTGCATGCTAGCATGCTAGTTAACATTCGTGTCAGTCAAATGTTGGCTCTCACGCTGGCCAATAGAATCTTCCTGCCTATTCGTGGCAACCAGCTATTGGCTCTCACTCTGGCCAGTAGAAAATGGCCACAAACTACATGAAAACTGCCGTAGAAGCATGAAAAAATCGATTATTTCTACTATCGATGGGAAATGCAAGGTCGGTCTTGGCCTTTCCACTAACTTGGAGCATGTGCATGTAAATTTTGGTGCAAATCGGTCGAAAATTGCGGCCGTGCATTCGTTACACACACACACACACACACACACACACACACACACACACACACACACACATCCTGCCTTTTATAGATGTCAGCCACTAGTACTGTTCCTTCAGATATATCATCCACATCTACATCCATTCCTGCTACCAATCATCCGGTTTCATCAGACATACCATTATTGCCTTTTGCTGCTTCAAATGACATTTTAGAAAAGGAAATACCCAAATCTGTAACAATAAAAGGATTTTGTAAACCAAGAGACAGATCCGGGGCTATGGAAAATTAATGATACTAACATAGTAGATTACTGGATTCGTAATGGCCCTCATCATGTCATAATCATGATAGCAACCTTTCAAACTCATGCAGAGTATAAAAAAACGCTGTAGTAGAAAATATGAAGGCAACGCATTTATTAAAAAATATATTTAAACGTGAACTGCAGAATAGTGAGTATGTAAAACGTCAATGGCTATTCTATTTCCCATCCCAAGGTCGTTTGTACTGCTTTGTATGTCATCTATTGTCCAAGAAAGAATCTCCCTTTGCTACATCGGGGTTCAATGACTGGAAGTACAGCAATGTTATTGTAGAACATGAAAATAGAAAAGAATTTCGAAAGTGTATGACAGCGTATTTGATAAAGCATAAAGACACTGAAAGTGTCGATTCTTTATTACTTGAACAACATCGCTCAGAGCAGGAATATTGGTATAAAGTGTTGTTTCTGTAATTAGCTTTCTTGCCTCCAGAGGTTTGCCATTTCGTGGAGAAAATCATTATTGGGTCAGCAAAAAATAGCAACTGTTTAGGTATACTACAGCTGCTGAGTGAATTTGACTCTTTCTTGTAAGAACATCTCAAAATGTATGAAAATCCTGGAAAAGGGAATCCGTCATATTAATCTCAAATATTTGTGAGGAATTTATTTGTACTATTCTTGAAGAAGTAAAAGAGTCAAAGTATTATTCAAGTGTAGATTCCACTCCAGACATCTCTCACACAGATCAAGTGACATTTACTTTCCAATACATTAAAGGCTCTGAGCTTGTGGAACTTTTCTTCATGTTTAACTCCATCTTTTGCTATGGAACAAAAGATCTAACAGACACTGTTGTGGATTTTCTTAATGGGGACAAAATTCCACTATCAAACTGCCGTGGTCAGTGACACGTTAATGTCTTAAATATGTCTGGACGATATACTGAATTGAATTCACTGATTCATCAATTCAATGAGTTTGCCATCTGTGTCCCTTGCGCTGGACACAGGCTAAAATCAGCAGAGTGTTGCCCAGACTAAAATTCTTTGATTTTGTTCAGCATCTGTATTCATCTTTTGCTGGTTCTACTTATCGCTAGAATGTATTGACATTATCTCTAGGAAAAAAGGTTTTGTGGTTAAGCGTCTGTCTGACACACGATAGTTAACACAATTTGATGCTGTTCATGCTCTGTGTGGGGATTTCGAGAAAATAAAATATGCACCGGATCCTCTATCTACTGACAATAAACAGCAAGTGAATACAAGGCGAGAGTGAATATGAATACAAAGCCAGTCGTATGTGTCCAGATACAGTTTACAGTGATGGGAAAAACGAGAACGGAAACAAAGTGTGTGTCTTAATAGATATGATGGATCAGTAAAAAAGCTATTTATCAGTGAAACCGAAAAGTTCAAGGTGGAAATTTTCCTCCCTATTCTGGATACTCTAATCTTTGAACTGACAAAACGTGCAGAGGCTTATTCACAGATTGGAAATCTGTTTTCTTTCTTCGGTGTGTTGAAAACCATTGCTTCTGGTGCATTAAAAAAAAGGTGTGAACAACTAGCTATTATGTATCACAAAGACCCTAATTATGATGACCTTTTAAATGAATGTGAGTATCTCAAGCACTGCATGACTCTTGATGAAAATTGTGAAACTCCCCCCCACTGCTCTGTACAGAAAATAATTTTCAGACAATTTGAAATCTGTATTCCCGAAAGTGGAAATTGCATTCATGGTGACCAACTGTACAGAAGAAAGTTCTTTTTCAAAACCGAAAGTATCGTTTGAACTGGCTTACACTCATATGCATGGAAAATGACATCTTATTCCTGAAGGCAATTGACTTTAAGCAATTCTCTGAAAAGAAATGCCGTATATGCTTGTTATAATAAGTTCGTAGTTTACTGAGTATTATTGTGTTTTTCAAGCCTTATGTATTGTTCAGATGTTTATCATGGTGATTAATTGCTGCTGTACAGCGTGTTTTAATGTTTTGTTGAAGTACCAGTAAAATAAATATACGTTTAATATTATTGACCATTTGCTTTTTATTCCTGTGAGTGGTTGTCGTGGGGGCCCCAGCACACTGGTATGCCCAGGGCCTCATAATGTTATTAAGACGGCCATGCCTATAAGTGGATTTTTACCTTTGTTCTGTCTATTTTCACTCCAAATTATATTTTTAGCAAGGAATCTGAATTAGAAGAGAAGATACGAGACGATACCCCAAAAAGGTCGTGAAAAATTCTTCTTCAAACTAGCCTATATTCATTTTCTTTTTCTGTTCCACCGCTAAACGGAAATATCATTTTGGACAGTACCAATTTTCTCCTTCAACTAGAGCAAATTCTGACATCGATTTCCTGCATTCTTTCACTACCAAAAATCATGACAAAAATTTCTCAACAAATTTGGATAGTGAAGATAACCAAGAATCCACGGAAAATCATTAAGCAGCTTGAGATGTGAAAAGCGGCATTTCCGAAATCGTCACGAAGTCTCAGATCAGTTGAAGCGTTTTCAAACCACCAAACTATGGTCGCTTTCAAAAGTTGCAGCATAGTATAAAACGGAGACGGATCAGGATAACAAAAAATTCAGTGAAAAAAGATTGATAAAGTAATGGATGAGTGCCACTTGTTCAATTTGGTGTCATTAGATAACACACTAAAAGCATCCTTCAAGAAGATTCATTTCAATGAAGAAACCAGTTTTAAACAAAAACATCTGAAGGCAACATTAATTTAGTCAAAATG
This sequence comes from Acanthosepion pharaonis, assembly GCA_903632075.3. Lineage (NCBI taxonomy): Eukaryota > Metazoa > Mollusca > Cephalopoda > Sepiida > Sepiidae > Acanthosepion > Acanthosepion pharaonis. Next base: position 3,608,676 of record CAHIKZ030001358.1, on the reverse strand, counting down.
GTTGAAATTATGGGATGCAGATGCTTGAAATAAAATCCCATTCAGCGATGAAATGAAGATGGAGTTGCATTCTAATAAGAAATTATCGCAAGGCAGACAGGAAAGCGTAATGATTCAACTTACAAAACGAAATCAGTGAAGTTTTGGCTTTAAAAGTCTGATGCTTTAGGACTAAATAAAAATCGATGGTTCACGATAATTGTTTAAAATTGACGATAACTTGTATAGTACTAAATAGATCCTGTTGCTGAAAGCGAGATTTTTTAGAATTACGGAGTTCCATATCACAGATTGCATGCAATACAACAGAGACTGATTGATTAATGTATCACTGCATTGAAACGTTGGCTAGATTAGAGCTCTGACTTAAATTATGATTCAGATGTTGATTGAACTTATGACCAGAATTCATCAGAAGAATCAATGTGATTTTGATTGGGGTGGGGGGCAAACCACAGGGAACGACATGATATAATAATTAAAATATGAAAATGACTGCAAAGATGGTCAAATATTCATTTGTAAGCAACACAATATAAACACCCACCTATGAGACAATTATTAAATATTTACAATAGTTTAACTCTGCGTTAGTCAAATGGAGTGAATTCTTACCCCCAAATGTTTAAAGTACTCGTAATTCTTAGTTGGTAACTTGTCTCTTTTGCTTCCTTCCACTACTTTCCTGACTCAGTTAGGATGTGTTGACTTCTTCGGGCTGTCCTGTCAACTCATCTAACGAAGGTAAATTTTCATGCTTTATATATATATATATATATATATATATATATATATATATATATATATATGTGTGTGTGTGTGTGAAGAAATATAGTCTTAAGATGTGCTATATTTATGGGATAAAGTGCTCAGTATCAGAGATAGAGCGTGTGTAAATATAAAAGTGAACATAAAAGTCAACACTTAGAGGCGACAGTCTGTTTCATGCGAGATGCAATCGTCAGGCCTATATATATATATATATATATATATATATATATATATATATATATATATATATATAATTGCTCTTTCAGTCCTGTAATTATGAGTTTAGCTAATGTATTATCTCTATATTTTGGCTATTTTTGAGGAATAAAACTTTTCTCTGTTATTGTATTTTTGTGTTTCAACTACAATTTACAACATATATTTATGCAACAAATTTATAATTTTCATTTCAATGAATAATTATATCTTCATTTAAATTATATATCGTAACGGAGATTGCCTGTTATATTATTTTTTCAGCAGTACGACAATATTTTACATAATTGTAACACTATAAGTATTAGGGTGTGTAAACACCCTAGGGGATTGTCCATTTTCGGAAATCCGAGGTGACTAATGGCAGGGTTAAAATAGCCTCGGACTTTTCCATGGTATTTTATTTCGGCTTGTATTAGGTTGCTTGACCGACCTCGATGTTACTTAAGTTTGTCGAGGATTACCTCAAGGCGGGGTAATAGTTAGCAAGCTTGTCTTGTTAGAACAATTACAACTGATTAGTGAGTTCGATCCTCACTGGGTACCTCCTACTTTCGGCCTTGTGCCACATCTAAGCTACGCTTGTAAAATCTCTACTTGACTTTGCTGATTGAACGAGTTCCAGTGTTTTCAGCGAGACTTGACTGTAGTGGTTTATTTTCTTTTAAATATTAATAATTTATCGTTTTCTGAAATAGTACATTTCGTAAAATTAGGAAGTGCATAAAAATACTAAGCTGACAATATTGTACTATTTGAACAACTGTTATTAATATTAGTTGTGTTCTGCCCGTCAAAGTGCCGACGGACTAGTTGAGATGTCGTAACCCTGGTAACAGTTCTAATTGCGGAGAGAAGACAGGTAGACTTTTACTTACCTGAACAATTGCTTCAGCTCTACGGATCCTCTGGCTACTATGTATGCGATGGTGATGTATACAGGATAAAAGACAATCATCCATGATGTGTAGAAATAGACCACTACGAGGGGCGCGCTGAATGTGTCCGTATACGTGTTCTTACCGAAATGGGTGAACCCCAACCACGCTACACCCATTGCGATCGTAATGATTACTCCGGATACAAACTGTTTCTGCACATGTGAGCACGTGCAGTGACGTTTGTAAATTTCTGTCGCTGTCGAGTTGGTGTCTGTGTTTGATTGATTCGAACCACCTGCAAATAAAGAAAAGAAAGTTCTAATTAAAAAAAAAAAAAACAATTTTTACAACAGACTTTCATTTTAACCTTGAACAGATTGTGCGAGTTTATTAATTCTGTACATCGTTTTGTAGACATTTTACACTGGTTATCCCAAACCAATAATACTATTTCTTTCTTCTTCGTAGTTTTAATTACGACCAATTACATTATGCTTCATAAACTAGAGTTATTTTTATGACTTTCATTATAACCGAAAGTAGTGTGGAATAACACAGTAATTCCACCTACATTTTACGCGCGAGTTTTCCTCCCTTCCTACCACACTTGTGCGTGTGTGCGCGCGCGCGCCCGCGGATTGCACCCCTTCCTCTCTCGTTAAGCTAGTTGTAGCAGTAAATAGCCTTTTTTTGGATGGAGTGAGGAAGGTCGCTTGCTAGCTGCTCCTGATAAGTCTAAAATCAGAATTTGAATTTTTTCCCGCGCGTTTCTTGACGTCACAAACGTCCAGCGTTTCCAACTCAGTTGCATCCCGATTTTCAAGCTAACTAGACGGGCAACTCATTTATTCCGTGCCCTTAACCCATACGCGGGCCGGAATATCTTATTCCTAACTACCAAAATTTCAACATGTCGATATTACATTTTCCAAGACCCATTCTCGTCTTGATGCAACCCGCATGTTGAAACTTTTCCGTTTTCGACTAGAAAACGTAGAGATACACGACACAGTCGTCAGTATGTATTTTCCCAGGACAACTTGTCTTGATACGAACAACTTTCGAACATTCTAACTACTTTGAACCTTCTCCGTTTCGACTAGAAAACGTAGAGACCCACGACACAGTCGTCAGTATATATCTTTCCAGGACAACTTGTCTTGATGCGAACAACCTTCGAACATTCTAACTACTTCGAACCAGTACCTAAAAAATATTACATACACTCACAATGCCAAATTCCACAGTGAGTACTTTTCATATTTGTGTACATATACACCTTGCGTTAACAAGTCATTTTTTCCAGAACTTTCTTTCTGATGGAACTATTCCCGCCTTGGCCATCTTAGTTTTCTGTTTTGGCGCGGAACACTGTTACTAATGATCTCAACTGTCAAGATAATTACTTGTTTAAATATAATAAAATTTCATATATGTTTTTCAACCAGACGCCTTTTGTCGTTCAATTCCGGCTATCTACTTGTATTATTATTTATGCACTTGTTGATTGACCCCTTTTCCTCGCTAAGTTCACTCACGCAATATTCATACTTTGCTTGTGGATTCGGTAGTTTTGTGTAGTGTCTGGCACAAGGCCACCTTTTAATAAACCAGCACTGCACGCTACCGAGTCCGCAACAGTTGCATCAAAAACCTGCTCTGTTGTAACATACCTACGCAATAAAACCAGCAAAGGGACGGGAGGAGAGAGAAAAATATCTGGGGCGGAGCATATGCTGTTGTAGTATTTATTCCGTGCCGGGTCCTCCTCGCTACCACTGTTTGGACGGAATCCTTGGATCTGTTCTGTAGCGTAGTTTTTGACTGGCTATGACTAGCTCAGACAATCTATGACTAGCTAAGATCAGAAATTGACATGTAGCCCGAATGGAGACGCTCGGGTTTCCCACGTTAAAATAAATTGACATTGTGTCCTGACTCAGTGGGGAGCCAAATGTAAATACTGGGATGGATGGAGATGATGATTGGGTACGATCCGGACCAGCGACCAGCGATTATCAGTCACCAGAAACGATCACTAGCGACCAACTCACTCCCGCCGACCATGTCTTCTACCAATCTACTCTGCAATTCAGATTTCACTCCCTGCTTCTCATCATCTCTCAGATCACCGTAGTTTCAGCAATGACTGCCTGCTTGTAACAGCTCAACACGCCGACTGTCTATTGACTTTTGCTGACTGCCTATCGTCCTTTGACACCTCCAAAGCGGTTTCATCTTCATCTTCTTGTTACCAACTGCCGTCTGCTCTGGGCTAGGACTACCAACTAGTACCACCCCAATACACGAAATGTTTATCAATCTTTGGCACCACTCAAGTTGCTCTGGTTATCATTAACTGTTGGTGCATCCATGACCAACAGTCAACTACCAGCACAACGAACCAGGGCATTTGAAACATCCTGATTCTTTGATTGTATTTCACTTTTTTCTGTTAATAATAAATTTTGACATATTTTATCTAAACTCCTTGTTATCCTTGCTTTAACCTGTGTCACATCTTCAATTTTAATATTTGCGGAGTTCGTCTAACATCGGCATTCGGACCCCACAACACTACACACTACACTACTATAGTGAGGTATAATGAAGCAAGTGAAGTATTCTTACGAGGCTATTTGATAGTATAATCTTATATAATCTTTCTAGATTATTTTATCGTATAAGGAAGCATTATTTTATCGTATATAGCAAGCATTATATTATTCATTAGTATGGGTTTAATAGTCTAGTAAGCATGTTTACCTTGATAAACTATTATAAAGAGCTATAGTGGAGCAAGAAAGTTTTGTTACACTATTGGCTTGATGCTTGACTCGGAAAGGAAACTATAGGACCTTCTGGGCATGGTGGTGGAAGAAAGTGATAAAAACGAACTAACCATCAACTGCAAGAAGACAGAAAATATAGTCACCAGCAAGAGAAAAAGCTCAAAATGTGAGTTATGAATCGGAGACATAAACATCAACCAGTTGCAGAAGTTCAAACATCTGGGAAGTGTTTTAAGAGAGATTGGAAAATACGACACCGAGATCCGAACACGCATTGGACTAGCAAAAGAGGCATTCCAAAAGTTAATCAAGGTGCTGAGAAACAGAAAGATTTCGTTAGAAACGAAGCAAAGGGAGCTGGATTGCTATGCAGTATCCGTCCTCTTATATGGTACTGAATGTTGGACAATTTCCCTAAGGATGAGGAAAAAAACTAGAAGCAGCAGAAATGTAGTTTTACAGAAGGATACTGAAAATTCCATGAACGGAGAGAGTAAACAACATTGAAGTCTTAAAGAAAATAACAAAAGAAGGATCACTTATACTCAGAAACAAAAAACACAGCTGAAATTCCTTGGATATATAATGACGAAGGGGGGCCTGGAAAACTTAAATCCTCGGGGGGGGCATATTGAGGGCAAGAGAGATAGGGGCATGCAGCAAGTCACTGACCTGGCGATCTTGTGTGAATGGATGTAGGAACGGACGTGAGGGGCCTTAACAAAGGGAGAAATTCTGTTAAGGCCTACACAAGATAGAAATTTGTGGAGAGCCATGATTATCTCTGTTCTGAAGGAACGAGGTACATAGAAGCACGCAATCTGGTATTACTAGACAATTCGCTTGTATCGTGAGATTTCGTGTAGCATGCAATCTATTCATACTAGACTATCCGCTAATATACTAAGGTATAGCATAGCAAGCAAGTCTGTGTTGCTAAACTATTCGCTAGTATAGTAAATTCAATCTTCACTGGTAGTTTCGTTCTTGAGAGCGTATTTGACTAAGATAAGTGGAATGAAGCGTCTCTTGTACAGCAAGAGGTAACCTGTTCTTGCAGACTATTGATTAGTGTAATGAGCTCGATTCTCACTAGGTGACACACTGTTGTCGAATCGTCTCCGGTTAAGCTTAGTATGTAGCCGTGATAGTTGCGTATTTCCAAAATATGAGAAATGTTTTTGTTCGAGCTCAAAAATAGCAGGTTTTAGAATCCCACTTTCAAAACGAGAAGTTCCTTGGCGCAACACAATCTTTCCACTGCCATACCCCATCAATTTGGCCGTTTGTCGAACTAAGCTGAGCTCAGTAAATATCAAGGTTAAATTATTTTGCAACATAGATTTACAAGGGAATTAAAGATGCGAAATTGTTCTCCGTGGAATTAAAATTGACTGAGTCGTAGAAGTGATCTAGTATCGATTAGAGAAATCGATAAAGCGTTGTTATTGTAATTAAGATATATTGTCTCATTCTATACAATGAAAAATGATATCAGCATTCATTATATGAACATAGTAAATGTATCCTAATTCAGTTAATATTTGTCTCATAGCAACATCATAACAAAATCAATAAAAGATTCATTGATATGCCATTACATGTGCAGAAAACCATATATAAACAAAACAAAATATCCCAACAGCAATCAAGTAATATTTTTTTTTTAATTTTTCGAGTCATATAAAATTTACTCAGTACTTATCCTTGCTTAAGTAGATAATATGTAATATGTTTTATTTAATCGCCTTCAAGGATTACTGGAACAGCGGTTTTAGTTGTTTAATTGTCAAATTATCTCGAGCTATGAGAGGGAGAATTCATTTGTACGATAAGTAGATTTGGTGAAGTCGTCGAAGTTTGAGTTTCGTAACGAACTTATGTTGGCAGAACATAGATTAGGGGATATAGCCAAAAGACATACTTTACTAAGGGCTACAAAGAATAGGAAGTTATGGAGAACCATAAATTCTGACGTCCTAAAGGGACGCGAAAAAGAAGAAATGGCTAGACGGAGATGGATGGTTGTGCGTTGTTCGCAATAGAACTTAAAATTTTAGAAGTCATATTTATATATTAGTGTTTAGCCGTTTCCTTACAAGGAAACATTCGCCATTCATTGACCAAACATCAAGTGCTACTGTTGGTTGAAATTTCTGATATCTTTCTCTGAAAACAATTTTTCAGTGAAACAGGTTTCTCAAGTACAGTTATCCGCCTAAATTAAATAATTTTAAATAGGGACTTTTTGTTCGAATTAGTGTGGAACGTCAACATTACGTCATTATTTTATCTCCGAGTTACATGTGCAATCCGTTTTAGTTGTTGCCGCTATTGAAAGTCTTTAAGTTATGTGGTTTTTGTTATTTGGTACAATTCTTTGTTTGTGGTTCTGTAGTGACAGTCCACGAGGTTCGATGAAGGATTGGCCTCCCTAGGAGCTACACGATTAATTCGAATGATTAACCATTGATCTGAGCGAATATATATAGTTGACAGTTTGGATATTTCTGAACGGGTTCGGTGCCATGTATGACATCCATATGAAAGTTTCGATTGGACGAAGTTATTTCAGAACATGGCAAGAGTTCTTATGTTAATGTTTTGGTTTTGTAGAAACTTACCGTATGGAAAAAAATACCTTAACATAGGTATAGTCTATTTCAAACCTATAGTCTATTCAAACTTTACCTATGTTGAGTTAATTTTTGTTTTTTTGCTGTAAAGAATACATATGCTCTGTTAAAATAAAAACATCGAGCTCTCTGTGGATCAGGTTTAATAATTAATATTACTAGGATACACCTGGATTATACACCAATGGATCGATTACCTGTACTATATATATATATATATATATATATATATATATATGCTTTGATAAAGTCCACATTGGACGAAACGCCAATATTGTCTTATCTACTGGTTAAATCAGAGAAATTTTCCACAATTAACACTGTTTATATATATATATATATATATATATATATATATATATATATATATATATATATATATGTGTGTGTGTGTGTGTGTGTGTGTGTGAAAAGTGTGTGTATATAAATATAAATAAATATATATATATATAATTATTTATATATTATATACGCGGTACTTATTAGAAAGCGCTCAATATCAGAGGTAGAGCTAACGTATTTGGTTGGATAGATGTGAGTTTGTGACCCTGGGTTTCACGCTTTAGCGATCATCAGACAAACTGATTAATTTAAAAAAAATTTTTTTTAAATTTTGGGTTTATATAGATTGCGTGTATTGGTGTTATTATGGAAGTGGTGGGGGAAACCTCGTCGCTTATGTCATCGTACTAACGCAAACATCGATGTATGTTCATACGCCTAATGGAGTACGCAGACACATATACATACTTGGTCGTCCATCGGAACTCATACATATATACAGAGATGACGGTCTTATCTTAATAAGGGAATCCAATGGCCCCAAAGTAGACAAATTCAAGAAGAAAATAGTGAACGCCCTAAAAAATATTGGATTCAAAATAGAGATAAATGCAAGCACAACAACAGTAAACTTCCTTGACGTCACTCTTAACCTGATCAACAACACGTATGAACCATACAAAAAAGAAAATGACACCCCAACTTACGTATATGCATCCTCCAACCATCCACCTTCTATCATCAAACAAATACCAAAATCACTCAGCCGCAGACTATCTGAGAACTCATCTAACATACACATTTTCAATAGCAAAAAAGCACCATACAACGAAGCACTAAAAGCAAGCGGTTACACACAACATCTTCAATATATACCTCCACAGCCAAAACGCAAAAACAGAAAGAGAAACATTATCTGGTTTAATCCACCATATAACAAAACCGTTAAAACGAACATAGGCAAGATATTCCTAAACTTAATAGAAAAACACTTCACTGAAACAAACAAATTATCAAAATAATTTTACAAAAATAACGTAAAGATCAGTTACAGCTGCACAAAAAACATAACAGAAATAATCAAAAACCACAACAAAAAAAATGACAACCTATAAAAATGAAACCAAGGATCCAATATGCAACTGCAGAAATAGAACAACATGTCCACTCCAGGGAAATTGCCAACTTACGAACACAATATACAAGGCCAAGGTAAGTGCAAACAACAACATAATGCACTACATCGGTGCCACCGAAGGTCCATTCAAGATGAGGAATAACAATCACAACCTTTCATTCACCAACAGGAAATATTCGAACAGCACCACACTTTCTACATACATATGGCAGCAAAAAGACAAAAATATCACACCAACAATAAGTTGGGAAATATTGAAAAAAGCCCCTGCCTACAGCAACATTACAAAAAATGCCCACTATGCCTACACGAAAAAGTAGCAATATCACACAAACCGCAAAAGAATTTACTAAACAAAAAATCAGAGATAATCTCCAAATGTAGGCATGAGAACAAGTACCTATTATCCGAATTCATACTAAACGGATAAAACAGACAAACTACCAACAATCACAATTTAATTTCAAGATACCATCACAATAATTGCATCTATCGTTATTATCATTGCACCACTATTAGTAATCACTTCTACCACTTTACAAATTAACTAATAATATTATCATTACCACCAACACCCAACACTATCACTTACACATCACATCTACTATTAACATATAAATCCACTATGATCATTAACGTATATTACTCCCCCAGCATATTTAATACCTTAAAAAAAAAGCAATACGATCAGATATAATTTCCATATGTAACCATGAGAATAAATACTCATTACCAGGATTCATACCAAAATAAATAAAAATAAACAAATAAATATAGAAAATAAAATAAAACACCAACAACCACTCTTTAGTTCAAGTTAGCACCACAATAATTACATTTATAGGTTTTTATTATTCCCCCACCAACATTACTAATCACTACTAACAATTTACAATAAATATTAACCACTTATATTATTATTGCCACCAACCCCCTTACACATTACTATCACACCACATCTACCATTACCATATAAACCCGCCATAATTATTAACGTAAACTACCCCCTCTTCCAGCATATTTAATACCACCATAAAAATAACCAATAAGGATTACAAACTGAAATTTATACCAGTCACATATACACAGTCATCAAAAAACTAAAAAAACAAGGAAATAACCAGCTTTAATATAATAACAATAATGTTTTTTTTGTAAATTTAAAAATTGTAAATTATAGCAAACTTCAACTATCATAATTTTACACAGAATACCTATTATCAGGATTTATACCAAAATAAATTAATACATATAACAAAATAAAATAAAACACCAACAACCACTTTTTAGTTCAAGCTACCACCACTATAACTACATTTATGGTTTTATCATTCTCCCACCACCGTTACTAATCATTTCTACCAATTTACAATAACTATTAGCTAATTATATTATCATTGTCTCCAATCCCTTACAACATTACTATCACATCATATCATATAGACCCGCTATAATTATTAACATAAACTACCCTCTCACCCAGCATATTAAATATTAAATATCACCATATAAAATAACCAATAAGGATTACAAACCGAAATTTCTACCTGTTACATATACACAGTCATCAAAAACAAACAAATAACCAGCTTTAAATATAACAAATAACCCCCTTTTTTCAAAAATTTAAAAATAAATATAAATAATAATACACAAACCCCACCACACGTATATACATACATGCGAGGAAATATTATTCAGTTAAAAATAAAAATATGACATGTATACATTCACGAGACATTCACGAGAAATTTTCGCTACACTTCCAATCTTTGAATTTCAACAAATGCGTATGTATAGACACAACACCACCCGTATACATACATATGTCATATCCGAAACTGCCCACATATGTTTATATATGTATGAGTTCCGACGGACGACCAAGTATGTATATGAGCCTGCGTACTCCATTAGGCGTATGAACATACATCGATATTTGCGTTCGTACGATGACACAACGACGACGTTTCCCTCACCACTTCCATAATAACACCAATACACGCAATCTACATAAACCCAAACTTTTAAATTAATCAGTTTGTCTGACGATCGCTAAAGCGTGAAACCCAGGTCACAAACTCACATCTATCCAACCAAATATATATATATATATATATATATATATATATATATAGATAAATAACAATTGGGAAATGTTTATCATTCTAACATACTTCACATTTATTAAAGCTTCATTAGAGCCGATGAAGCTTTAATAAATCTCAAACATTGATAAATGATTTTTATTTGTTATTTATCTTACCATTTTGACGGATTCCTATCCTTATTTGATTTGTACTTGATCCAAACTTGAGTTGTAATATAGTTTAGATTCTCCGTATTGGCGAATTCCACTGTCGCAAAAAAAAAAAAATTATCATATTTTATGAAATACAAGACTTTTTTTACCAAAATATTTTGCTAAAAATATCTCTCCGGTCCATTATGCGCAGCGACTTGTGGAATCGATGCTAGGTTGAGTTACTGCACTCCACCAGGATAGAGGGAATCCTATATGATACCCAGCGCCTTTTGCGTAGTAGTACCCCAACAAACATACATACGCACACACATACACGCATATATATATATATATATATATATATATATTAGACAGTCACTGAGGTCAACACCGAATAGCGACAGTCTGTTTCCTACCTGAAGCTTGCATTCAAGCATGAAACAAACTGTCGCCACTCGGTGTTGATCTCAATGTCCACAATTTATATTTACACACGCTTTATCCGTGATACAGAACACATTTACTCATGTCTATAGCATACCGTAAAACTATATTTTTTTCATCCATATATTGTAACCTCTTTCTCACAGGCGGGATGTGGCAAGCATATCAATGCTTTTTATCGGACGAACCACATTCCCTTGCCCCGTCAATTCAAATCTTCACGGCAAGGACACGCCATGCCACTTGCTTCTTCCAGCAAACAACTACACTACGGAAAGGACTCCGAAGAGGATGGTTTTCCCGATCACTACAATCTTAACCTGTTCAAGGGACAGGGTTAACGTTATCTTCCACTCCTATACGCCTAAGTTTTCTATATAACGTAACCCTCTACCTCGATGAGCCCCGTGCCAATACATACATACATACATATATATATATATATATATATATATATATATATATATATATATATATATATATATTGTTATGTGTGTTCTTGTAATTCAGTAGCAGTCTCATGTATATGCAGAGCTGACAAACTTGTTCAAATGCAGATATATGTACTTGTATGAAGAGAATCGAAACAAAAAAGGCCGTTGACTGTTACGTTGAGGTCGATCGTAAAATTAATAGTGGCAAATAAGTGCTTTCCTTCTCTCTTCCCCACCATAAATTAAATCGTACAATCGGACATTGTATGACCAAGTTAAGCCAAACTACCATTAATTGGAGCATTAAAACCTAAGTGGCGTCAGTTGCAATGTCACAAATAATGCCAAGACAAATTGGAGAGGATTAATATCCGCGATCTCACACGCACCCTTGTGCGCTTGCGCGCGCTCGTGCACAGACGCTTTTAAGCAAAGAAATGCAGGCTGGAATTTTGGGTTCTACACGCGCGTAGATTAATTATTTGCTATTTTTTGTTTCTTTTTAGTTTTTTTATTATCAACTCGTCAAACATACAGAGTTGCACAGATATGCACATACCTCGACATTTTTCCTAACTGTAAACATTGCCCATTTTCTACCTTCTTTCGGTTCACTTTTATTGTCTGAAATGTTTGTTTTTATTTCTTGACATATTTGTTGTTTATACATACATACATACATATATATATATATATATATATATATATATATATATATATATATATATATATATATATATATATAGGGTGATGTTTGGTTCTAAATGCAAAATCTTTTACTCACAGAATTATTAAAAACAATCCTGGTTAAATTATTAGAACTTTTAAGACATTGGCAGTATTGTTAATCCTATAGATTCCCCTACAGCCTCACTACAATAGGTGTAAGCTTTTGTGGGGTAGAGTTACTATCCGCAAGCACAACTGATTTTGAATTTCATGTTTTTTTAACCACCTAGACTGCTTACCAATTAAAGCTGTAGAGCCTAGTTTGCCCTACTATTAAATCCTAGTTGGTAGGGAATATATGGATCCATTACCATTACAAGGGTATTTGTGCGAAAACGAACGCACCAGCCTCAGCCGGAGTTTGAACTTGACATGTCAGTTTCAATTTCCGCATCGATATCAGGATATCGTCATCGGCAATAACTAATACTTTTAAGAGAAGTGAATAAATAATTTTCTAAATATTACCGCTAAAATGTTTCAACTTGAAAAAAAAAGGTTCCATGTGATGCCAAAATAACAATGCTTTCTGGTTTTGAGAAGAAACTATTTAGAAAATTAGACGTCAAATAAACAAAAAAAAAATGTTGTAAAGTAGAAATTATTTATTAATTGTTAATTTATTAATCTCTAGCTTTATTTGCAACTTCAACCGAATCATTAATGGATAGAGGATTTAAATATCATAACAAAAGAAACAATTTAGATGTGCCGATTGATCACCTCAGGACACAAAATAAAGACAGGATTTTCTCTTCAAGATAACCTGTTTTATTCGCAAATACTAATAATGTGGCACCATTTACGAGGCAGAGAAAGGAAAAGAAAGAAAAGAAGGCAGAAAGAAAGGCGAGACGAATCGTGGGTGATAAGCAGACACACACACGGCTAAGAGACAATGAAAATATTGATAAGTAACAAATGGCGAAAAGGGTGTCATTACAACGACAGGGAAATTCTGAGTAAAAAGAAAAGAAAAAGAAAGAAAGAAACAGATGTGTTTTGATAACGGCTGGTCGACTGGCCAACGAAAAATTCAATTGAAAACGTTAATTTTGATAATTGACAAAAAACAGGTGTAACTACAGGACTTTGGGTAGATATGAAAAATTAAAAACCACACAAGCCGTGTCCGCTGACCGATTTTTTTTCGACGAAACAACTTTGGCCTGCGATAATAAAATTATGTTATCAGAAATATGTACCGAAGGAAAATGAATGGGGACCCAGAAGTGTTTTTCTTCTTCCTTGGAGGCGACAGACTGACTGAAACTTTAGAGATATTTCTTTTTTGAGGCTGTGTTAAGAAGACCACCCATTTTGATAATTAGCGATAAAATACCTGACAAAAACCACGTGTAGAACAAGAGTTGTCATATTGTCCGTTTGCGGCTAGAAAAATGATAACGGCGATTAAAGCGGAAGAAAAGGGAAAGAGAAGCCGCGGATTCGTTCCCGCCCGACTAAGACATCATTGGTCAAGTGGTGATCACGTGACGCACGAAGGAGGAGGAGAGATACCCGACCAAGACCTCATTGGTCAAGTGGTGATCACGTGACACACGAAGGAGGTTGTCGACGCCTCATCCAGAGTATAAGTATGAGAAGCTGCTACGAAGAAGTGGGGAGGGCAGTTCACGCCCCTCTGAAGTATGGTGAGAAAGTGGGAGTAAGGAAAGGTTCCCAAAAATGGAAAAGAGTGAAAAATCCCTAACCAGAAATAAAAGAGGTGGATATGCATTTAGAATTATCGAGGAACCCCCCGACGCCGACCCCGGTTTTGGTCGGCGTCAATAAAAGCGAGGCCCCAACAGGCAGAAATCAGAGTGCGGGCTCCAGTGGAAAGTGGAGTTTCCAGAGTTGAAGCCGCCTCGCAGATAGCTGACTAAGATTCACGCAAATTCCGGACTCCTCTTCAACCCAAGAACAATTATTTTGAAGAGCGACTTAGATCCAGACCACCGAATTAAGTTTTTTCTCGACTTTCGTCCAAAGACACACCGAAACGCCAATTTCTTAGAGAGCAAACAACTTGAAGCGTTAAAACTTGCCTAACGGAAACGACGTGTCACAATCCACAGAACGGGTCGGGAGATAGATGCAGTCCTATGTATCGAACAACTAGACATAAAGTTTGTTACCTTTTTCTTTGATACTTTGAACTTTTTGAGTTTTCATTTTCTTTTCTTTTATGCATATTTGTGTAGTATCACCCCCGTTGAACTCAGTTTGCATTACGGCCCCAACCACTGTTTGATCTCGTCTGCCTAAGATCAATTCACAACGTGGGTAGGCGGACTGGAGATCAATGCAGTTACCTTGGTAACCAGGCGTTGGAAGCGAATTGGGAACGACGAGGCTGATATCAAATCTAACCAGATTCCCACCCGAATCACCAAAAGGTTAGAACGTCACATTTGGGTGCCGCGACCGATACCAAGCCAGTTGGTCGTCACAGGACGAGACAACATGACTGATGCGACAAGCGGACGTCACGTTTGGAGCAGCGACACCCGAACGGAGCAGCGAGGAGCGAACAGCTGGCGCCGCGGCGAGGATGTCAAAATTGGTGCTGTTTGGGGACGTCACAACTGGCACCGTGGTAGATCAGGATAGAACGTCACAGTCGGCGCTGCGACCGGGGGACGACGTCACAATAAGAAAAGAAGAAACAAGCAACAAAAATGAAATAAACTATTAAAAATGTAATTATTACTATTAGAACTTTAGAATATTAGATATTAAAATAACCAATGTTAAGGGACGTACCGAAGATCTCAATATACGTACCGTAGATCTCAATATACAATATATTTCAAATATATCTATCATAAAAAAAACTATGGTACAAGCAATTCTTATAACAATTCTTATTCCTTGGTCAGAAAACAGAGACTATCTTTGGAAAAAAAAATAAAGTAAGAAAAACGTTTGATATTCTTAGATTCAGACTGACTCGTCCATTTAAGCACGGATACTGGATAAAGATAATTAGGAAAAGAAAGCCTGTTAAATCGTAACTGAAGCTGTGTCAAAGGATCACATGGTAAAAAACGAAATATAGTGAAATACGGAAAATACGATCTAGCACGAAAACTGAAAAAAGTTGTGTAACAGGCGGAAGTTAAGGTCATTCCTATAATAATTAAGTTCAGATGGAACTATAACTCAAATACTACAATCGAGGTTGGATGAACTGGGAATTCAAAGGAGTAAGAGTGTCCCAACTATGGTTGTATTGGAGTCTGCAAGTATATTAAGAAAGGTGCTGGAGATTTGAGAAGACTTGCTCTCATCCAAGCTCCAGCATGAATATTCAACTACTACTACTACTACTACTACTACTACGAATGATTAATCGACTTCCTGACTAAAGGATGTATATGTTCCCTTTTTTCTGGTTCTGGACAAGATCTTGAATGCTGATTTGCAGGGTAAGCAGGAATTCCCAACTCACTTGGAGAAGTGAATTATCTTTCTGTAACCACTTCCCCTCTTTGGCCTTGTATCATACTAAGTTAAGCTTAATAGATATCAACAGTAATAGAATCACATACCATAACATAATGGTTAGCTACTCAATCTCATATTATCATATGCTCTACAGTTACATCCTTGTGCCAGACTAAGATATACAAAGTAAATAAAAACTTGTATCATGAGTTGTTTCTTATAAGTGACCAGACGAAGGTATCTGAGTACAGAAAAAAAAAATTAAACGCTGATTAGGTAGGCCCTTCCCACTTAGTATGTTGTCACGTCTTAATCTCCATACACTTATTTAATCATTATCAGGTCATGTACCGTGTACTAAGCTGCGTACAAGTCGACTCATATTTTGCCTTGTATCGTACTAATCCCTGCTTAGAAAATATCTACATTAATAACGACATCGAGACAATTTCGCTTGGTCGTTTTAATCATCAAGCTTATGTACGAGGTGCGATAAGTAAATTGTCGCCATTTTATATTTTTAATTTGTTGTTTGTTTTTGATTTTGTCGACTGCACAGTATAGTAGAGTCAGTTGGGCAACATCTGTAAGAAAAAGAGCACTGTGATGCATTTCACTCCGCCAGAAAATTTGAAACGGCATGTGGTACTGCTGGGCATTCGAACTGAAAAGTCCAATATGAACATTTCAGAGTGTTTGGGTGTCAATCTGAAGACAGTACAGAGGATTCAGAAAGAGTTGGATGAGTCACATGCTGATTATGAAGGTATGACAGCTCGGAAAACTCTCTCTGATCGTTTTGATAAGAAAAGAACTCTCGAATTTGTTGGCGGGGGTCTCGACACGGAGGCTTACATAAGTGTCTTGAGGAGGTAGTGCTTCCCTGGGTCAAGAGGGCGGCTGCTGGAAGACCCTATGTCTGACAACAAGATTCTGTACTATGCCACACAAGCAGGAGAACCCAGCCATGGCTGTCAAACAATTTATGCGACCACATCACTCATTACATATAGTCACCTAACTCCCCAGACTTCAACCCCTTGATTATTATGTGTGGGGGAGACCGACAAAACTCTCTGTAACACCAAAGATGAACTGAAGGCAAGTATTATGGCAGCATTCACCAAGTTAAACAAAAAGACCACCCAGAACAGATGCAGAAGATTCTGAAGTCGTCTGGAGGCCGTGGTTGAAGCCAATGGCGATTTTATTTAATAAATTTACTCTTTATTATTTCAAGATATTTTTGTGTCATTTTCGTAAATTTATCGGTTTTATTTTCATTTTTGCATCATTTAGACAATTTATTCATCGCATCCTGTACATATACCTCACGCTTCCTCAACCCTCGTGGGAACATTGTCTCTAGATCCATAAGTTAATTTTAAACCATGGATCCTTTAATGTTTCTATTGAAATGACAAATCCTTTTTGATTGAGGATTTGTAAAACTACGTGTATTAAACTGTAGTTTTCCTCTACTGGATTATATACGAACACGTTGTTTGCGCAGCATTTTCAATCATAGGTAGGACTTATTACATTCATCCAATTTCATATTTAAGCATTCAGTTTCATAGCAAATTTGAATGGTCGAAAAAAATGAATCAATAATCACTTTAATTTTAACGCCAACTGTAGATAGGTTCGTCTATTGTCCAGTTTACATTTCTCCCCGGGTTTTTGAACAGGAGTAGAGGTTTATCCCTTGTTTCTTGTTTAGGATTGATTTTCCGGTTCCTTCTAAAGGAAGTAGACTCCCCTCACCCTGCATCTAAGTGACATTATCACTTTGATTAAGGTGAATTGATAAAAAAAAAAAAATGAACCCGGTGTACATAGGCAATATGTTGGTTTTGAATATCGC
This sequence comes from Acanthosepion pharaonis, assembly GCA_903632075.3. NCBI lineage: Eukaryota > Metazoa > Mollusca > Cephalopoda > Sepiida > Sepiidae > Acanthosepion > Acanthosepion pharaonis. Next base: position 3,590,788 of record CAHIKZ030001358.1, on the reverse strand, counting down.
TTCCCACTGACTTTACCGCTAATCCACCACTCTTAGGTCACCCCTTCACTTAGTTTTAATCTTTTTTTTTTTTTTTTGCAATTACAAATATTTTTAGAAATAATAATAAAACAGTTGATGATTAAATACGGAATTTCGTAATAAATGAGAAAGGTTATGTGCTTTTGTACATTGACAATCTGGAAAAAAGAGATTATCAATGGCCATAAAATAAAGAAAGCGTTACTGGCGGACTAGGACTATTATTATGTATAAGATAAATTCATTACAAATGATATTACTACAGAAATGTATTGAAAAAGGTAATATAAAAAACAAAGTGTTGATGATCACGAATGAAAGCAAACATTACTGAAAGATCAATGCTATTATACGTATAATTAATTATTCTTTATTTCATTAAAAAAAATTGAAAATACAAAGTAGAACTTCTATAAATCCATTAACCACTACGATTGGTGGTTATAATAATAATAATAATAATAATAATACCGGAATTGTAAGACAAACATAAAAAATGGCGCAGAACAAACATGTAGATTATGTGAACCACCTGTTGAGCTTATTAATTGTTTATTGCCTGGTTGTCCAATCTTGATACCAAAGGAATTTTGTATGCCTTTAGTGTTAAGATTGCACAACCAGGCATGTTAAGATCGGGCAGTATATTCATTGTAAGATATGTCAATATTATAAAGTTGAAAAATGGTATGAGCAACAACCTGAACCAGTCATAAAAGGTCATGAAGTCATCATTATTTGGGACTTTACGATTCATAATGACGGACATATAAAAGCTGATAGACCAGCCATTGTGATTAAACACTACAAAAATTGCCTTCTCATAGATATGTCAGTGCCATCAGATACAAAATATATCTGTTAAAGAATATGACAGATAAACATAAGGACCTTAAAACTGAAAATATAAGAATCTTAAAACTACATTAACAATTATAATAATTGAACTCTTGGGTGTGAGGAAATAAAGACAGACACAAACATCAAAATGATAACCAGTAGCCCCTGTTTACAAGGGATTCAAAAATTCACGGTTTCGAACTGCTTATCTCTCAGAAAAGTATTATTAATATAAAGAAAATAATAACAAATATGATTAATGTACATGTTAATTATCACTTAACTTCAGGTCTCGGATAATGACCCTGTAAGAGATTGTACCAAATGGAAAGCAAAAGATAATAATAATAATGATAATAATAATAATAATAATAATAATAATAATAATAAGAAGTTTTTACCGAATTTTCGTATCGAAGAAGATGTATCGTCTGGTGTTAAGTAATCATCCTCGGGGTGGATAGATTGTGTCATCTCCATGGTCCATTCAGGCTAAAGCTTCACTTTGAACAGAATTAAATAGAAACGAAAGTAAGATAACCCTTGTTTCTTTGTTTATGGACGGAAGTATTCCACTGGTTTGGGAGTCTTCGAATCTAAGAGATCGGAATGTTCTACTCGATCCATTTCCTCCGTCTCCTCCGTCCTTTTGTCCTTCCACCTCTTCTTACAACCTCTATCAGAGGACCTCTCGTTAATAGCATTATTATGTCGTAAACAAGCTCTTCCTTCGAAGAGTTGCTGTTTTTCACTTTATCTAATTCAAACGAGAGCGGCTTCCATTTTGGACCCGTTAATTATCGAAGCGTTTCCTACGTATTAATATAAATATATAAATATAGCTATACAGCTCTTTGTGTGTCTATGAGCAGTGATTATAAATAAGTAAGTTTATCTCGGTAGATATAAAGACAGAGCAAATAGAAGAATGGATTGCAATTCAAACAGTGTATCAAGGTAAATTAAATCCTTATTTGTGGCAACTTACACGGAAAATAAAAATAGTCATAGTTGATGTGGTCGTTATTATTGTAATCATTCAGTTCGATCCTGGAATTACCTTATCACAAAAATCAGCTGTTCATCGCACCTGTCGTAATGCAACGCTCATCCGCCTCCCAAAATCGATGAGAGTAAAAAAACGCACCCAATACTTGATTCGTTATCCGCTATTTGCGTATTAGTATCAAGAGACAATTAAACATTAAACTGGGAGACATACTAACTGCTATATTTCTGTCGGAGTTATTTACTAAACTAAGTTTTGTATTCGAACAGGGTGAAATTGGCAGGAGTAGAGGAGAGTTAAGTAGAGGGGTATAAAGATTGTATATAGCAAAACATTCAAGTTCTGAAAATTGATATTCGAGATCCGGGTTTTTTCCTTGTCCTGGTCTCAAACATCGATCGATCACTGATGCCAGTAAGGAAAACGCAACAGTTGTGATATAATGGACATCGGCTTGGATATCGGAATAAGAACTCGGATGTCCGAGTTCAAGTTCATTAGAGTCACTTACTCGCAAATATCCTTGGAAAAGTTATGAATCCATCTCTCCCCCCCCTCCACAGCTAAAGAACCCAGGGTTCTTTAGCCTTGATTGGCAGCCTACTGCGGGAAAAATCTGCCTCGTCAGTCATGTATCGAAAGATGATCGCCCAAGCGTGTATCACGTACGGCACTTAACTGACTGATCGGCCAAGAAACAGAGCCTTCTGTATAGGGGAAAAACTGACTATTCAGATTTGAAACGAATAGACAAGAAATAAATAAACAGCAAGCAGGATTTGGCATTAGTAAACAAGCAACATGATGAATGGATGGGGAGACTACGTGCCTCGAGAGACTATTGGGCCTTAAACTCACCCCTGACCTCAAGTGAAACTTGTACATGTGATCCATCGCTAAAGATGCAGGAAAAAGGTCGGTTCACTGTACAGCTCTAGTAAGTACCCGACTCCACGTGCTCTCCTCTAACTTTACCAGAGCTAGATCAGGCCAGAAATAGAACTCTGCTGCCATAAATATGCTGTCTAGTCCTCATTTTCCAGTCTCGATATAGCCCAAAGGCTTCTCAAAGTCCTTTGTGTTTGATAAATTATTTTCCACCATCCAACCTCTCTCTCTCTCTCTCTCTCTCTCTCTCAGGCGGAATGTGGCAAACCTCCCATTGCTCTATCGCTACTTCCATGGAAAGTGCTCGGATGAACTGCATTCCTTGCTACCGCCAGTTCTAGCCATCATTGCTAGGATCCGCCACGCCATTTACATTGGAGCGAACCAGCCTCATTCCCTCTGTATTCCATTGGTGAGAAGTTCCACTTGAATGACCTCCTTCCGCGCACCACTGCTCTGTGTAACTGAGTTTCAAGAGGATGTTTCCCCGATCACTATAATCTTAACCTGTTCATGTCTAGGATTAACGCTTATCTTCTCCTCCTATCCGCATAAACTGCCTGTTACTGTAACTCAATACCTCGAGTGGCGCTTGGGTCTTTGAACAACATAATAACCATAATAATAATTCAACGAGAAAACTGTCCCACCAGAAACAGGAGAATGTGATCGAAAACTACCAAGTTAAGATTTAATGGGATTTCAATATCCAAACAGACCGCATCCCTGAATTCATTTAAAAAAAAATGGCTGCTCCTGGTGACCATACTATCAGGGTCAATGAATTTGACAAGCTTAAAAAAATACACTGACGCCCGGATTGAATTTAGCAGAATATTGGAGTTTTAGTTGGAGTTATCATTGGAGCGTTGGGGTCTATACTACTGAAGTTAAAGTCCTACATTGTGAATTTTGGAATAAAGCCTAGTATCTCGTGACTTCAGAAGTCTACGTTGCTTTCCAATGAAAATATTCTCCGGAAATTGCTCTCTGTCTGAGTTTGTACGTCTTGATGGAGAACACGATCCCCAGTAGAAAATGGAAAAGAAAAAGAAATGCGAAAGAAGAAAGTATAGTAATTATTATTATTATAGTACAAATTCTGCTAAGAAAAATGAACTTGACGAAGGCTAAGATAGGCATAGACAGGATTAGTAGTAGTAGAAGAAGGAACAGAAGTAGTAGTAGTAAAAGAGGAAGAAGAAATAGTAGTAATAGTAGCAGAAGAAGTAATTGTAGTAGTAGTAGTAGTAGTAGTAGAAGAAGAAGAAGAAGAAGAAGAAGAAATAGATGAAGTAGTAGTAGAAAAAAGAAAATAGTAGTAGTAGAGGAAGAAATAGAAGTAGTAGTAGTAGTAGCAGTAGTAAAAGAGAAAAGATAATGGGTATTCAAAAAGCAAGATGCTGATTAATGTTGCATTTAAATTTTTGATGACTGATCAGAGAAGCAAGTAAATTGGAAGGGCGTTCCACAGGTGGGAAGTGCGTGAAGAAACTGTTGGGTAGAAGTGGCTGTTGCATTTAGCTCTCCCAACAATAAAAGCTTAAATTTTTCTGCTCGGGGCACCAGGAAAAAAAATCTTCTTTGAACTTTGTCAAGAATCTTCAGTGCTGCAGAGTATAACATGAGTCTCGGGTAGAGAGGTAAAGAAGAGATCAAGAAGAGAAGCGTGTCCATCAGGATTACTTGGGAAACGCATAAGGAAGACCACCACTTGTGTTAAAGATTGAGTGATTGCAAAGTACCGGGTTTTGATGCCAGAGAGGTCAATGACAGAGCGATTAAGCCACTTGGTATGGTGGGCATAGATATCACTGAACACATTGCAAAACGGGTGTAGAGAAAGTTCCCAAACTATCTGTATAGTCCATAGTTAAGAAGTTCAAATCTACTCGGACTTTTTGTCAAAGTCAGGAAAAAGTAAAAAATAATATTGACAATAGTAAAATGGAAATTGGTCAGAATTGTTTAATAGAATCCAAGGATAATAAAAAAAGGAATTGGCTAAAGAGGTATTGTCCGTAGATATACATATATCAGTGTTTAAATTCAAAGGGGAAACGTCATTGATGTAATCTAAATAAGTAAAAACTCAGTTCAATTTCTCAAATTTTAATTTTAACAAAGACCGAACAAAACTCATGAGAAAGTGTGTTATGGTCTAATGAAACTAAATTTGAAATGTTTAAGCGCAAGGACTAGAAACGTGTTTCTGAAAGACTAAAGAAATCTTTAAGCCAGAGAAAACCATTCTTATTTTAGAGCATGTTGTTTGTAGTGTCGTATTTTGCTTCCGATGGTACTTGTTCTCTTTAACCAGTTGAAAGAATAATAAAGGAAAAGGACTATACGGATATTATGGAGTACAATCTGACACCAGCAGTCAAACGTTCGAATTTGAAACGTTAAACCAGACAATGACCAAAAGTATAGTTCAAAGTCAGTACCAGGCTGACTGCAATAGAAAACAATAAAACTTATAGAGTGACCATCCGAGTCTTAACTAGAAATTGATAGAAAAATGTGCGACGTTTGAAAATACCGGGTGAACGATAGAAAACCAAAAAATTCATATTAATTTAAGGAAATTTTACAAAATTCATGAATTTTGAAAAAAGATTATTGTAAATTACAAGAGTTTTGCGGCCATGAGATCTTCAAAAAGACACGTTACTAAATCTGTTGTACAGGGATTTTCGAACCGAACTCTTTATTTAATGCACTCTGTGGGTTAAATAAAGGGTTTGCCTTCTACTGTCAAAGTATCGGGATATCTTGATTCATTTTTATTTAGAATTGATCAGTTATTGCTCGTTCTGTTTACACTGAGTCCAGCATAGGGATTGAACTCACAATTACTGTCACCAAATTCACGAATGTAAATAAGAATAACTCCTCATTACAGAAATGCAGATAGAAACCTCTACTTCATTATATGTTTTTCTCTGGATGTTTAACTAACATTATAATATATATTGATTCCATGCCTGTAAATTCTTTCTTTCTTTCTTTCTTTCTTTCTTAATACACTAAAGTGTTTATAGATAACTAGCTAGTTAAACTGATAGATTATGCACAAATTCGCCACCCCCTCACACGCACATACGTTTATATAGCAATTTAGTAAGCGTTGCTTACTTGTGGCACAAGATTGAAAGCATGGAGCACACAGTAAGGATCGAACTCACTACTAAGTCGTAATTGATCTAGCGAGACAAACTTAACGAACCATTACACAATATTGAAATGCTATTTGATCTAGTAAGTTTAGCTTATCTGTGGTACAAGGCTGAAAGTATGAAGCACCCAGTGAGGATCGAACTCACTACTCAGTAGTAGCTAATCTAGCGGGACAAGGTTGCTAATCTTTACACCATGCGAAAGTGCCCAAACACGCACGTTATATCTATATATACAAAATAATATAGAAGAAGAAAAGGAAAGGATTGATTGATTCATTCATTCGTTTTTTTACGGCTCATCAAGAATTTGCAGGTTATAGCCAAAAAATATTTCTAGATCATAAGAATTGTTTTTGGAGATTATAATGATTTAGGGATACACGTTTTACTAATTATCCCATAACTAGGGGAAAACGGTATTTTAGCGTCAGCGAATATAACGAACCCAATTGGAATTAGAACTCTGCTCTCCAATTAACAATTTCGATCCGTTATCCATTACACCAGAAGGAAGGGAGAGAGAGCAAAAAAGGTGATGAAGAACAAGAAATAAAGAACAAGCAAGAAAGTGTGTGCGTGTGTGTATGTGTGTATGCGTGTGTGTTTGTGAGAGAGAGAGACATAGATAGTTAAAGAGGAAGAGAGAGAGAGAGAGAGATTAGTTACAATAGAATAAGATAAAAAATAGTTCAATGCAATCACGAATTGGTATCAGAAAGTTCCAGGTCTAGGATTTTCTGTCAGATTTCCTAGCAGTGTCAGACTTGATGGATTGTTTGACAACGTTCCTCATCGAGCTTCACGGATTTCTTCATATTTTATGGTGTTTTTCTGGTAATTGGTTGCTCTAAGCGCTCATCATTTTGAACCGACACTTGGCCGGCTTTGAAAGGCGCGTGCCACTCAAAAACTTATGTTCGACCGACAGAATATTCGTCAAATGTCTGACAAAAACATTTCAAATGTTTCAGTAGCAGATTTGATTCAGACATGTTGTCAGCCATCGTAAAGCTCGCAGAGTCAATTCAAGAGAACGTTACAAAACAGTGTGATAACTGACAGTGAGAAGATAGCAAATAGCCTATTAGCAGACTGACTCAGTAGATTGGGTACCAAAGAACGTTAGCTGCTCACACATCTCGGTTGAACAGTACAATTACAGCGGGTGGAGTTCAGCAACTTTTTGATATACATCTGTAAATTTGAGTTGAGTCATTAGCATTTGAAGAATTGATCGAATTGTTGATCTCATCATTTTTATAGTTTTAATTGTTATTTCAATGTTTTTGCCGATTCGTTCTACGTACTTCTTCAAGTATACAATAAATATGAAGAGAGTGGATAAGGTCCTTTTTATTTTTTATTTTTTCTTATGCTAGGCAGAAACTCTGATACAGGTAAGAAAAGAAGACAGGTAAGAGAAGAAGACAGGTAAGAAAAGAAGACAGGTAAAAAAATGATAAGAAAAGAAGACAGGTAAAAAAGGAAGACAGGTAAGAAAAGAAGACAGGTAAGAGAAGAAGACAGGTAAAAAAAGATAAGAAAAGAAGACAGGTAAGAAAAGAAGGAAACCAACATTTTCATCAAAAGTTTTAAAGTTGTCAAAAATATTTACTCACAAAAAGAAGTATTTGTCAACATTTCTTTCAGTTTATCACCATATTTTAAAACAAAAATACTCCCACAGATTGTACACTTGAGAAAGGCTGTAGAGTAGATCGGCCAATAAGTTGTGTCAACAGCAAAAGCAACATGGAGAATGACTGCGCCTTTTGAGAAAAAAAGTAACTTGAACAATCTACTATATGAAGTCAAATGTATTTTTAGAAGGTTTCCTTCATATTCCAAGTCTAGAGTTAACCGTTATCTCCCCCTCCTATTCGCATAAGCTGTACCTCCAGTGGCCTTCTACAGGGTGAACGCCACTGTCAAAAAATTAAAATCATAAAGCTAGCATGCGTGTGTGCGTGTGTGGTGATAACTATCATTTATTTCTTTGCTAAAATGAAAGCGCATTTAATATGCTGATAAATCTTAAATGTAATCAGTTTTGGAAAATATTAAACAATTTTGAAAAAGAATTAGCCAAAGAATGATACCAAAAAGTTTTATTTAGGAAGATGGAAGAAAATCTAAGTGTAGATAACTCAAAAAATAATTATCGAATTATTTCCCTTTGTTGATATTAATAGATTAATTTTTATATTTTTATGTCGGTAAATTTTCGTGATTCGGAAATGTTCATCTTCCGCGTCAGTCTTTTAGTTTAGATTCATTCGTATTTCTTCTCCGGATCAGGAACAATAGAAATTAACTGTTTGTAATGCCCAGAGATTTTTTTAAAATTACGATAAAAAGAACAAAAAATAAAATCCATTTTGGGTGGGGGATTTTTGATGCATAATTAACTTCTAATATTGCTTACGGTCATATCACTTTTAAACACCAGTTCCAGTACGATCACCGAAGTTAAGCAACGTTGAACCTGGTCAGTAACTAGATGGGTGAATGCTATGGAATACCAGGTGCTGTAAGCTTGGATGTTCGGGTGGTGCAATGGATAATGGCTCGGAATTGTTAATCGGTCAGCTAAGTTCTACTTCCAGTTGGGTTCGTTATATTCACTCGGGAAAGATATGAATCCACCTCTTTTACCCCCAGCTAGGAGTTAATTAGCAAGACTTGTATTAGAAAATCATTATTATCTTTAAAAAATAATTTAAAAATATATTCTGGCTTTAAATAGACAACGTACCAATAAATCAATTACTTCTAATTTTAAATCCCAGATTTGCAACTGCTGATGTCAAATGCGTAGTAAACAAGTGCGATAATTTATATGAGAAGTATATTCGTTATTCTACATATTTTTTATTTATCTTTGCTATTATCAACGCGTTTTAGTCGTTTGAGTAAGGGACAATACAAATGAGATTATGAAAAATAAATAAACACAAATAAAAAAGGAACGAGGTAAAAAAAAATCATATTGAAACCTGTGCTCAGAAATATATTAAAAATTTAAATCTTTTCCATATTCACTATTTCAAGAACCAACACAAGGCCCTTAAGAAATCGTCAACATCATCCTTCAGGTCATCGCATTTGTCGGAGTTAGCTCCTCCTTAATTCCCTAATTGTTCACTAGGGGACGCTCTCCGTACACTATAAATACTGGGCGACTTGCCTCGTTCTCTTTTTTACTTTGCATTTCAGCGGACACATTTAAAAATGTGATCTCTCACAGAGATCAGCATTTTTGCCCACTTGTAGGGAAACGCCATGAAACACACATACGCGTATGTACGAACATTCACTAAAATACAAATTCTTTACGTTCACGCGCGAACAAAAATCTTGATGTCTTTGTCACTTGTAAATTTGTTGTTTAATACATATATTTGTTGATTGTTCTTGTAGTTGGACCTTCTAGCAAGAATAAACAGCACGTGTTCCTAATTCAACAACACCCAAACCCACACGGTCCTCTGCACATTGGGAACCTGTCAACGCTTTCTTACGTTGACGTTTAATCAGAGGTATGATTCCAATTCCGCCCGTTCTTACATTGAACACAAGAACACAAGCCCTACGATTCTCATGGCCTAATATAATTTTTTTGGTGGGGAAAATGAAAATGAGAAAGAAAGGAAAGGAAAAAGATAGCGATTTCTGAATACAAGAGGAAAGCCGAAGATTATATCAACCAAAAGCTTATATTAACAGTAAATCAAAAAGAAAAAAAAACCAAACCAAACAAACCTGAAGTTTAAAAAAATATGTATCGAATAATTGATTTATTAGCTATATATATATATATATATATATATATATATATATATATATATATATATATATAAAAAAACACTTTTCAATTGATTTTATAGTTACTATGTTTTCTATTGCAAAGTATTTCACGTTCCCCACTAACTGCAAAATCTAATATGGCATTTTTAGAAAAAATATGAACTAAAATGGCCGGGCATAAAATAGCCGGGCATCTCAGTCTAATTACCAAAAATACAAAGAAAAATAATGTTATTAAAAATATGTTATTAAAATTTACTTTGCCTTTGTACAATAAAATTTAATTTAGTGCTCTGAAGTTAAGATTAACAGGGCGTAGATGGAAAGAAACTCCTTATTGAAAATTGCATATAACTTTTGTTAATATCACCACATTTACATGAAACAAAATATATTGTAAAACCTAAATTTCGTTGCTAATTTCTGTATTTATTTAAAAGTGCCAAGTGTAACCCAGAATAGCACAACGCCTGACACTACATGAGAGTAATCAGCTAGCATCTCGTTCTGAAGTTGGGCAGTCTGTGGTACAAGCGCAGAAATGGTGGCGCAGTTTTTATGGGCCTCGTACTTTAGAAGATGTCAAAAAAGCCATCAGAAATTGTCATTCCAAGTTGATGAGTACAGCATCTGAGGTAGATAACCACCCACGGAAGCCGTCATCGTTTAACATCCACATTGCAAGAAAATGTGCAAAAGGTAAAAGGAGTTGGACAATTCTCTTCATTTTTATTTTTAACACAGTTTAAGTAAATTAAAAAGAGGTGAAAAAAAATGAGAAACCGATTCTAATTACTGGATAGTAGTGGGGAAGGCAGAAGAATTTATTGGCCGAATCGAAATGTTAGAAAATAAAAAAAATGAAGACGATAGTTCGAATAAAATAGGAAATGATAAAAAAAATATGTTTTGTTTCGTTGTGTCTTGTACTATTTTAAGAGTTAGTCAGATACAAGGACGCAAGACAAGCACGTTAACTATTGTGCTGCATTGTACGTCTTAAGTATTTACCTATTATATCTATCACAAGAGCGAGCGCACTGTTCGGTCACCAAGTCATAGTTGAAGTCATTATACCAGGGATGGGTCTGCGAGGCTAAGTTAATAAACCTTCCACCACGGCAAGGCACCTGTCAGTTTTGGTTCAGTCGCTGATTTAAGAATTTGTAAAAATTATAAGTTAATCCATTTTGTGTGAGCATTTAAGATGTTTTATAAAACTCACAGATACTACACTTTAATCCTAGGCAAAGTGTAAGAAATGACTCTTTGATTCTTGGAAAAACCGTAATTTTACAAGTGCCGATCTATATATAAATAAATCCGTCATTTTTACGGGTATTATGCTAGTCATTTAGGAAAAGGTTTTTCACTATGCCATTAAATATACTGAAACGTAGAAAAATATGACAGTTGTACTTTAAAATTGCTCATATCAATATACGTATAAAGATCTATCTATCTATCTATCTATCTATCTATCTATCTATCTATCTATCTATCTATCTGATTTGTCCCGGAAAGAGATATATTTGATCGAAGTAGCTAAGTGTTTTTGGCTACTGTAACCAAGTAGTACACGGTAGCAGTAATCGACCGGTGCTCGTCGTAGTCGCAGGTAATAGGTGTAGACTAATAGGATAGCCAATGGCGTAGTCCAATGGGCGTCGTCATAGACTTAAACTCTGTCGTACCTGCACGTCCGTCTGTATTTATGACGGACACCAGCCAATCATATTCCAGTGAGGGGGAACACAGGTGTATGCATATTCCATTATATCACTATCTATCAAAGGTATAAATTTGAACAATTTGAACTGAATATAGTACTGACATTTTGTGATCAGTGGTTTTGTGAGACAGGACTACTTCGAGGGGACTACTCCTGTACAGTTTTCACTATTTCTTCTTAATCGCATGGCGTAACCAAATCCCACATGTGAACATATTACAGAATGCAAATATCGCAAGTAATAAATGCTTGATCAACACGCGTCAACTTGGATGGGTTGGTCACGTCATTAGTTTGCCAGAGAACAGTTTAAGTTACCGGATCTTATACGAAGAACTGAAAGATTTCACTAACACTTTCGATATGTACAGATTAAATGAAGTTCATCCTCAAGTAATGCGGCGCCCAACCTACCCAACTTGGGACACTTGCAGCTAACCGCTCAACCTGGCTTACTACCATTCACCAGAGCTACTGTATCTTTCAAATCAGTCCTTAGTATAGACAAAAATCTATGTCGTACCCGTAGACAAGAGAGAGAAGTAGAAGGATCTCCAGCTCCAAGAGACGGCATTTCATGGCCAACTTGTAGAAAACACTGCGCTTTCGAGTTTGGAATGAAATGGCATTTGGAGAGTCATTAGCAACAACGAATATAACAAGTTTAAACGTTCCAAATCCAAAATTCAAGCTAGCGATAAGGAAATTGTGATGCCATCAATAACTACGGGCTTCCTCTGATTGAATCACTGATTGATTTGACTAGTAGCACATTGTTTAACATACGTAAACAATTGAATCATTTCAATACTTGCCGATTCCGTTAGAAATGAAATCTTGTGCCAAGTCCAGCAAATATTAAAATGCATATATTAGATTGTGTATGTACGTTCTTGCAAATAGTTCAACGCTTTAAATATGTTATCTCCAAATAAAAAGATAAGTTGCCTACGAATGTTACATATATAAAGGCAACGTGACAATTTTTTGATGTATAAATGACGTTAATTCAACATTATAGATTTTTCCGCAGAGTTTTTCCTCATCAAGGACATATTTAAATGGAGATTTAAAAATCAGGCGAGCAAAGTAACTGAATGTCGACACGGCTGTTGCCCGTGTGCAGTTACAGTATGCGTATGTGTAAACATTTTCATCACAAATGCCTCTGAGGAATAAATGGCAAACGAAAAGTACTTGAAGTTCAGAAGAGATTGGAAAAATGATTTTCTCTGACGTGCAGTTTTTCTGTTTTTACTTTCGTTGTAAATATGCGTTCATTTGGTTTCAGTGACAAATGTTAAAAGCAATTGAATTCGTCGATAATCACCATAAATAATGATAAATCAATGCAGTTATTTATGCATTTTCTGTCCACTTGTTCTTTTCTTTTTGCTTAGATTAATTTTTACGTACAAAAATGTTTCGATTTTTTGCTTTCATTGTCGTCAGCTGTTGTAGATTTTTCCCGCCCATTCTCGAGCGATTACTCTGAGCAACATCATCTTTCCATCTTACTAAAATAAATAGTCTTGTCTTTCTATGACTAATGAATATCGAATTATCATATATATCTTTTTGAGAGGCAAGCAAGGATATCTGATTCAGTGAATAGTAAAAGATTCTTTATTTTATTTTATGCGATATGTCTCTTCAGGACGTGGGAGATCATCGCCCTCCACAACATCTCATCCTTTGTATCACTATTTACATCGTTCGCACTGTTATGTCTATTTTTATTGCCATATTCATGACTTTTCGGGGGTTGTACGCTTCGGAATTCTTCAGATCTACACCCGTAGACTAAATAAAGGGTTCGACACGTGATTCCAACTAATATCAGCTGAAGATTGCCGAAGCGTACAACAATCGAAACGTCGTGACGATGGCAATAAAGATGAACACAACAATTCGAATGATGTAAATAGCGTAAATCGTTACAATATCTCATATCAGAAATATAGATAGATTGCATCGTTTGTATCGCTAAGCAATGTTTGTCCTTTGTGACTTTCAATACCAATCCCTATTCTGATATTCATTTACACAAGCTCTTTACATACGTTACGTGTTCGTTACATTCATTTACGCGTAGATACTCTTGGGAAAGGCATGAATCCATCTTCTCCCCCAGTTATGAGATAATTGTATGTTCCAGAAAATTAAATTCTACAAATGTCCTGTTTTTGTTCTCATTTTCCATAAAATTCCTGATAACAGATTTAAGCTTCATTTTCAAGATCATTTATACAGTATTATCTTATAATTATGAAATTATTCCATTTGTAAGATGCTTCTTTACTATTGTGAAAAATAGTTTAATACTGGAATTGTTTCTTTACAAAACTCTGCATACTTCAACATCTTGCTATTTACTATATATTCATCTTGAAATAGAAATAAATACATTTTGCTTATAGTTTGAAACTAATTATTTTCATTTCAGAGGAGAAAAAAATCTATGCAAAAAAAATAAGATCTTAATTGTGTAGAAATTGTTAAAATTGAAAAGTTTATTTATTTATATTTTTTCCCGGTGAGATTGGCTACATATTTTCATAATATTTCAATTTAATTCATAATTATTCATGTTTACACCAAATGTCTTGTGCTCATTGCCGAGGACTGAATGGCATTTTCGAAATGTTCTATATTCTATATAAGTTTGTACCTACTTCTGTGACGACATTTGGAAAGTAACTCATTCCTTTGATTTAGTAATATATTTTGATCGTCGAATTTAATAATTCTAATTTTCTCTTCTAAACAAAGGTTACATCTACCCTTAAAATTACTAGGAGTTTCAGCGAAACCTATGAATTTCCAGTCAATCTGAGGGTTCAGATGTTTCTTCCTCAATTCCTAAAATTTTTTGGAAAGTGCTGTTTGGTGCTTTAATCGTGTGTTGGAAAAAGTGTGTCTATAGTTATAAAGTCTTTGTTTCCATTCCTCCGCGGAAATTCCAATGTAAATATGTTAGTTTAATCTATTTTCTTTGGGGTGACTCATAGCTTGATACATTAGAAGCACTGCATTTTCTTTTGACTGGACAAAGATCGCTATTTCTATAATTACAGGGGGATCCATACTAAGTTTCTTGTTGACACCATTGAATTTGTTTAGAATATACTTATTATAGGAGTCAATTATTTTAAACATGTTTTTTGTATAGGAATAAGTTATTTTGATAGTTTTTCTATTGAAAATCTTAGAGGGTTGTTATTTTAGAAACCTTTATTTATAAGTTTCATGAAAACTTGTCCGATATTAATTTTGGATAACTTACAGGGTGGGTGAACCATACAATATTTCTTTTTCTGTTTTTGTTCTTACGACTCCTCTTATCATCAATAGCGTTATTTATGGAGTTTAAGAAAGATAGTTTATTTGTAAATCCACTTTTATTGGAGAGCATTGTCGTACAATTCTTTGTTTTTATTTAAATTATTCCTATTAGATGAAATTTTACTAATTATAGAGCCGACAATAATTGGTATCTGCTTCAAGATAGAAAAGAGATGGTTGGAGTCAACATTAATGTAGTTAGGAGTTTCATGTTCCTTATGGTTTAAATGTATTAGTATTCAGGTTAAGTGTGATGTCTAGAAAATTTTGAGGTTAGGAGTAATCTCTATCTTAACCCCCAGTAACTTAAAAGGTCTAATATTTTTTCTGTAATTTTACAGTAAGAGGACCATTACTATTAAGCACCTAAATAAGTCCATCATCTCTATATAGGCCTACTAGCTTAGGTTCAACAATTCTACTAAGAATCTCCAGAATATATAAGCAGGCAAGATCAGCAACCTGGGCGGAATCATACGCTCTCATCGAAACGTCAAAGTCGTTATTTTTGCAATTAATTCAGGTGGAATTATTAAGTGTTAAGAGCGATTTCCGGGCACCAAATATGATACTGATTTCATCATCAGATATATTTTTTTTTTTGCAAAGTTTATGCAATCAACCACGGAATCTCTGGAAATAGATGAATAAAAGTCAATAATATCGAACTTAATAAAAGTTGCTCTCTTTTTACACCTCCTATTATTGATTCATTTGATGATATCAGATGAATCTTTCCAAAGATTGGCACCAGTTGCAATTGATAGTCTAACAGTAACCTTTTTAATTATATTTTTTGATATTATACCTAGCTAAGATTTAGTGGGATTAATTAATCTAGATTGTATTATTCTAGAAGTTGGCTTAATTCTTGCGGGGTGAAATGGCTATTCATATGGGGTATCTTTGAATTTCTATTACATGTAATTTATTTATATATGCTATGTAATAAATACATTGAGCTCTCTTTGTGAATCATTTTTAATATTTTATGCTATTAGAATTCACTTGGATTATTTACCGACGGATTCTAACATGTATATATATATATATATATATATATATATATATATATATGTCGCAACTACAATCAACTAGGTCTTTTAAGAGCTTTGTCGAATTGAGATTAAATTTTAAAAAATCCGTAAAAATACACACACACACGCACACATAAGGTGCGATGGGCAAATTGACGCCATGTTATAATCTTTATTTTGCGCATGTGCATTGATTGTTTTTTACTTTGTCGACTGCACATATAGTTGGGTCAGTTGGGCACTGCCTGTGAGAGAAAGACCACTATGACGCAATTCAATCTGCCAGAAATTTGGAAATGGCGTGCTGTACTGCTTGGCATTCGCACTGGAATCTCTAATACAAACATTTCAAAGTGTTTGAATGTCAATTTGAGGACTGTGCAGAGGATTCGGAAAGAGTTGGATGAGTCTAATGCTGATTACGAAGGTGTTTGGAAGTGATCACTAGTGATGACAACGTTATGTCTCTATCCATCTTCCCACAGGGCCTCAGACTCAACACGGAAGTCTATATCAAGTGCCTTGATGTGGTAGTGCAGCTCTGTGTCAAGAGGGTGGCTGCCGGAAGACCTTATGTTTGGTAAGAAAACTCTTCAACATGCCACACAAGCAGTATAAAGCAGTCATGGCTGTCAGACAATTTCTGCGACTACATTACATCTGGGCCCTCACATCTGGCCACCTAACTCCCCAGACTGCACCCACTTGATTATTTTGCATGGCGCGCAGTTAAGCGAGAGACCAACAAAATTCCTTGAACCATCAAAGATGAAATGAAGGCAAGGATGATGATAGCATTCACCAACTTAAACAAATAAACCTTCCAGAAGAGTTGCAGAAGATTCCGAAGGCCTCTGGAGGCCGTGGTTGAAGCCAATGGCGAGTTTATTGAATAAAATTACTCTTTCGCATTTCAACGTGTTTTGTGCAGTTTTGGTAAATATATATGTGGAAATAAGATGTCAGTATTATTTTCATTTTTGTGTAATTTAGACGACAATTTATTCATCACACACACACACACACACACACACACACATATATATATATATATATATATATATATATATATATATGACGATAATTTACATCCGGCAGGAGATCAGGAGATTGGAGGTAATTGCTTTTCTTCCAAGGCTCTCCCTGAATCAGGATGGTACCACTTATTAGGGTCCAAGTCATGGGAAAATCCCTAAACAAAAACAAAACGCTATGAAAGTATAGAATATATTTTTATAGTAAAAACACTAGCAATACATTTTTATGCAAAAAAGTTAGCAAAAATGCCTATTTGTAGTAAAATTAGCAACAATACCTATTTATAGTAAGATTAGCATCAATACATTTTATCTGTAGTTGAAGGCATACAATTGTGTTCAAAATATATTTAGTTGAAGCCATAAAATTGTCCAAATTATTTACATTTCGGCATTAAATAACCCACAGAGATGTTGATATACTGCTAAACAAAATCAACTAACCAAAGAATCAACGGATATATGAAATCACATTTACGACCACCCCCTCGAAAGTCTGATGAAAACATATTAAGAATATTTCATAATTTACTGCGAACTGCTATTTAAGCCCTGACTCTTTCAATTTCGAACAGACTGAACCGCCAATGCGTTTGAACTGTTTGCTTCTTCCGGGTGTGTATTGATTTTTTTTTTTAATGTGAGGATCTGAATACACAACACACTGATTTTACTTTTTAGCGCGGAAAACCGTTACGTGTTCGGCGATATGTAGAATGAGGGACAAGATCCAACAAATACAGCTTTTTGATGTGCCTTTCTTAAAGATCACAAACCTGACTGGAATCTGGTGATACAGTTGTTTTGTTATTCATATACCAGTTGGAATAAAGTCTGCTCTTGTCAGGATTCTAAACTTTACGTCATTTTTTACCTTGGTTCCCAACACGAGACGACGTAATTTATGTCATTTCTCTCTTTGTAAGTTTTAATTTAATACATCGCAAGGCTTTTTGTCCGGTTCAGGAAATGGAAGTTAAAACATTGTCTATCATCAACTTTCCAAATAGAGAACGGCTGCTGATTTGTAAAATCAACATTCGACTCGACTGTGACTTATGGCAAACACTGGGAAAAGTGTAAAAAGATAAACAATATAACTAGTGATTGAGAGTCGATATAACATAAACGTGCAATTCATTGTGCTAATTCTTGAAGTTTAAAATTTTGTTAAACTTACATGCCATCTTGTTATAATGAGTGATGAAATAACTAGGGCCGAATTATCTGTTAGGCTAATATAGGCTGCAACATAAGGGCTTTCAAGCAATGATTTGAATTTTCTTGATGTTATCACTTCTAAATAGTTTCATAAATTGAAATGATATCAATATGACAAACTCATATTTATTTAACGTTGTATGAAGCAAAGCAAGTAAAAGAATTTTTTAGTTTGTGTCATTCTATTTCAAGTAGATAACATGTTTTAGTTTAGAATGATAAAATCCTAGACATTTTTATAAACAAGTGTATTTTAATTTTCTTGATGTTATCACTTCTAAATAGTTTCATAAATTGAAATGATATCAATATGAAAAACTCTCATTTATTTTGACTGTTTTATTTTCAGAATGATGGTTATAAAAAAAATTGTTTTTTTTTTACTACTGTTGTGTTGAAATATGTGCTAATTTGGTTTGCCATAAATAGTAAATTTGGTTTGCCATAAATAGTAATAGTATTTCATCAAGAACATTTCTATTGATAAAGAAAAGATAGCTAATCTAGTTTACTATGTAAATGACGTTAAAATATAACACGAGTAAAAAAAAATATTCAAGACGGATGCGGGCGAGTTAGAGGGTAGACCCATTTGAGGGTAGGGCATAATTTCATTAACCTAGGGAGTCTAAAAGGTCATAATCCGCCCCCCCCTGTAAATAACGGATTATTATTATTATTATTATTATTATTATTATTATTATTAATATTATTATTATTTACTTTGATTTCTGGCGATTACACATTTTTTTCCGGGTCCCGCTCAGGGACCTAAGGTTAGAAATGGCATCATGACACTTTCCACTGACAAAACAAAAAAAATATTAATTAGATAAAGCCCTTCGTAAAGTGTGAGCTGTACTTGTCAGAACAATTTTTTGTATCTCTTTGAGGCATGGACTTCCAGGAATCCCTTCAATTAGTCTACTGCAATCTTTTCCAACCAGTCCTAGGGCTCCAACTACAACAGGGATTGTTGATGTTCCCATATGCCATATTTTATTATTATTATTACTATCATTATTATTATTATTATTGTTATTATTATTATTATTATTATTATTATTATTTGTGCATATTATGTTTCCTGCTTTGTATCCTGTAGAGTCTGGTCCAAACTATGGTGCTTAGGTCCTATAGGAGAATTATCATTTAATTGATAGCACTTTTCTTAGGATATGGGATGTTCCTAATAGGGCGATCTTCTGGGTAACTTGTACGTTAATTTAACCTGGGACACTATTAGTAAAATTGTCCATTTCTTTTTTCACGAAGCCCATTGCTTCGATTACTACTGGTACAGTTTCGGTCTTCATGCCCCACATCCTTATATTATTATTATTATTATTATTATTATTATTATTATTATTATTTTTATTATGTGTGTGCGTTTGATTGCACTTTTTGCGATGGCGGGATGCGGGGAGAAAATTTATTTTTAGGTCTAACGCTGCAACAGTATTTCTGCCTCGACTCATTTTAAAAGGAACTCCTACAATGAGTAACTACAGCAATCGATAAGTCATCGAAATTTCACTTTATTTTTTTCAGAGGCGTAAAACAAGAATAATTAGAAACTGGTTAGTTGCTCTTTTTCCGCTACTATTTAATACATCGAAAGAGAAAGCCTTCTACCAATGTCCTAAACAAAATTACACGATTGCAACTAGACAAAACTTCTCGTCTTTTTACGGTGACACCAATTCCCAATATTGTCTTTGCTGACATCAAGTAATAAAAGTACAGCTTTGGGAAAAAAACAAATGTATTTCTTTATACATTACGAGTATAACAAATAAGCCAAAATGTCTCATTTGAGGAATACACACACACACACACACACACACACACACACACACACACACGCAATTATATTCACAGAAACATTTACTTTTCAAAAAGATTTTTTTTCAGAGAAAATTTTTTCATACTAAAGTTTACTCAATACAAGACTCGAGCGTCACTCGTAGAAAGTGAGTGAGTTAGGGGTGTGTGTGGAGTGTGTGGGTGTGAGAGAAGATAGAAGGAAATGAAGATTACAAAGATAAGAAGGGTAGATAACAATTGACCCTGAACTCGATGAGTTTAAGATTGTAGTGTTCGAAGAAGTCTCCACGTTGGACTGTTCTCCAGAGTAGGGTTTCTCGAGAAAAAGTTGTCGCTTTCGAATTTACTCCATACAATTAGAATACTGAGAAAATGCCGCTGATTCGACTACGTGAACTTAGGACGTAAAGGTCTGAACTGGTGGAACTAAAGATATGGAGCTCATTTGAACATTAACCATAGAAATAGCGATAGGGTTTTGACGTTGCGTCTTGTTAGAAACAGCACCCCACTGTTCACAATTTCGTTTTTTATCTTATATAGACTGATTCCACATCTCTAGATAGAAAATATATTGTTTCTATTAAAATTTGATAGATTTTATTTTATTTTTTCAGTTAGAAATATTATCAGTTCGAGACAGAGGCTTGCATGCTTGGAAGGAATAGCTTTTCTCACTGCATGAGAGAGAGAGAGAGAGAGAGAGAGAGAGAGGGGGGGAGGAGGAGGAGAGCGAGAGGGAAGGAGAGAGAGGGGTGTGATTAGCGTATACTGTGATGAAGATGCACAGATGGGAGCCTATTCTGAGATTTATATGGTATTGGTATCTCTAAATTAGACTCCCATAAGGCTAGCGGTGGGATAAGAATACCAGCCACTGCTCTGAAGAAATGTGCTATTGAACTGGCTCCTGTCCTCTCCAAACTGTACAACTACTGCCTCAACGACTCTTGCTTTCCAGTTTGTTGGAAGTCTTCATCTGTTGTACCTATCTTTAAGAACTCGGGTGACCCTTCTGGCCCATCTAACTACCGTCCTATCAATCTCCTACCACTCTTCGGCAAAGTCTTTGCAGCTTTAATCAACGCCGAAGTGGTTAAGCACATTACATCCCATCATCTGCTCTTTGACAAACAATATGGCATCCGCGTTGACCGATCTGCAACTGATGTGCTCACGGCCATAACTGAATTTCTTTACCAAGCACTTCACAATAACGGAAAAGCTCGAGCCGTGGCTCTAGATACCTCTAAAGCGTTTGATGGTGTTTGGCATGCCGGCCTCCTTCGTAAGCTTCAGGGATACGGCATTACAGGATGATTATTTAACAATACAATAATTCCTGTCAAACTGTGTAATGAAGGTCGTCCTTAACGGATTCCTCCTCCAGTTCCGAACGCAGGTGTTCCCCAAGGCTCTGGGTCCTACATTGTTCCTTATCTTCATTAACGATCTTCCCGATGTCATCAGTTCTCAAGTAGGCATCTATGCAGACGACACTACTATTTACCCCTGCCTAAATAGCAAATTTGGTTTCGCTGACAAAACTAACTTGGCCGTTGGTCTCGAAAAGGACATCCAATTGGTTGTTGACTGGGGCAGGAGATGTCTGGTTAACTTTAACGCCTCAAAAACAAAACTGCTCTCTATTACCCGCCACAGAAAACCCTCCCTGCCTCCTATTAGAATGTCTAATGCTCAACTCTACGTGAGCACCTCTTTGCGACTGCTTGGTCTCACACTGTCCGCTGACCAGAGATGGAACAATTACATTGAATCAATAGCTTCATCTACCGCAAGGAAAGTTGGTTCTCTGTGTCGCGTCAGAAAGTTTTTCAAGTCCGAGTTCATCCTTTAAATCTATAAATCAAACATTCACACTTACATGGAATATTGCTGTCATATATGGTCTGGAGCACCTGCTGTTCGTCTTAGGGTGCCTCGACAAAATCCAGAGACGGTTATACAAGGTAGTTATCACTGATCTGGCATCTCGTTTACAGTCGCTCTCTCACAGACGTGCTATGGCTCCCTCACGGTAACTGCTCCGACGAGGTAGTTTCGCTAGTTCCCAAATTGCATGAATTTAAACGTGCCACAAGGTCGGCATCTTAGTCCCACCCTTTCACTGTGGAAGCGGTTAAATGTAGCCGTCTCTTCTACTCTAATAGCTTCTTGTCTCGCACTTCCCGTCTGTGAAACTCCCTTCCTCTTACTTGCTTCCCTGATAGCTATAATCTCCAAATATTCAAATGCAATCTCAATCAACATCTCCAGATGCCTTGATCTATTCCCCGTCCTTCTCTTCATCTTTTCCTCTATCACGCCTCTTTACTCTTGCTCCCACTCTCTGTAACCCTTTGCGTGCTTGAGGTGAGAAACTTACAAAAATAAAAATAAAAGGCTGAATTAGAAAGATAGCTAACATTATAGTGTAATGACTCAACATAAAAATGCACGTCGCTATCAGTCAGGCCAATTAGGTGACCGTCCAAGTTGCCTTACATTCGTCTTGAAAAATAAATGTATGTCTACACACTTATTTTTCAGGGTATTTTTTAGCAAAAATAAGTGCGTCTTGTAAGCCGGAAAATAGAGTAATTTAATCGATTGCATTAATTGTAGTTTATGTCAAGTTACGTTACGAGCGCTACTGGTTGGTACTATGTAACCCAGTACTATCACTCATACATTGACTAAACCGGTTCCCCTACTAGATGTTTCTGGTAAGGAGTCTGGCTAGATACACAGCAGGATTGAAAACAAGATTTGTCAAAGTGGCGTCGGACTTTCTTGTAGGGTCGACAGACATCTAGCACACTGGGGTAGATTGGGCCTTGTCTATAGCTAGCTCGGTGATAACAAGGCATCGCTGGGTGAAGGGTTTTCTATACAGAAGTCCGCAGCCACAGATAGAATTAACGGCTACGTGTCCATGACCCAGACGAGCTTTCAAGTTGGAGGACATCAGCTGTGGTTTGACCTGGAGAGGGATGGACTCCGCAAGGTCTACTTGCTCAAGGCAAACTACACTGCGATGAATGCCACTGGCGGCTTTCAAATATATGGAAAGGACTGACCAGGTGCTCAACTGCGCTGCCACCGTACGAGCACACCCAGTCATGAAACTGA
The DNA here is from genome assembly GCA_903632075.3 of Acanthosepion pharaonis. Lineage (NCBI taxonomy): Eukaryota > Metazoa > Mollusca > Cephalopoda > Sepiida > Sepiidae > Acanthosepion > Acanthosepion pharaonis. Next base: position 3,567,710 of record CAHIKZ030001358.1, on the reverse strand, counting down.
TGATGATGACTGAATATTATAATGTATTGCTATTAACTTTGTGATTGGGTCTTCCCTTATGAAACTATTAATTACTGCTTTGACGCTGAGGTCTAAAACGATTAGCAACATCGTGAAATTTGTTTGGATAAGAGGCTACAAGTTGAAGAGCTTAATAATGTCTATAATGGAGTCAATAATGAGTCTATAATTAAATTATTATGGTATGCTCCACTTTATAAGAATAAGAAAGTGTTGGAAATCTATTCTAAGAAGATATATTAATAAAGAAACTTCGTTAGGCCCCAGTGATAAAAAGCATAACAGAATATTTTGTTTTCTTGAATAAAACATCTAGAATGAATCTAAGTCTAAGTGCATCGATAAAATCAGAAAGAGAAATTTCCTGGACACATTATGAGGCAAAAAGGCTTGGAAAATTTAACGCTCACAAGACTGACAGAAGGAAGGTGAGTCAGGCGGAAACGGCGTGTAACAAACATGGGTAGTAATGATTCAAAAGTTTCTTACAGCGACAAGGAAATGAAGCTGTTGAGACTCATGTTCGTCCATGTTTTGCAGGGATACAGCATATAAAAAATATTCCATCTTTATTATCTGTGAATTGCCAAGAATTCTTAGGAAAGATAGACGAACGTTTTCTGTTGCCTTTCCACAGTTTTGAATTCTGAGTAGCCATTCTTCTAAACTGGCTGCCACTCAAGACAAGAGAGATAATGTAACCGAAGGGAAATGATTGATTCCTGTCTTTCCAAAAAGGTTTTAAATGCGAAAGTGAAAAAAAACAAAAAACAGATCAGACCGAAATTTGAATTCGACTCGTCGATCCCACTTCCCGCGCCAGTAATCGTTACATTACACGCACACCCGATTTAAATTATGCATTTGTCTGATTTAATTTAATGCGATCAACTTTCAACGGATTTGAAACGTGAATAACACCTTACTTCGATATTCCTTTTTACGCATGTCCTCTTTAAAATAGAATGTTACACATTTTTGAAAAGTCAACCGAGATTTTCTGAGCTATGGACGAAACCTTCTCGTATCTTATTCAAGTGTAAATGAAAGATGCCACAATATCGATTATTATTGTTATATGAGTGTTTGTCCCAGAAGGAACGACTCATCGACGCCGACTCGAGTGGTAAGAATATAAAATTAATAGACAGAAAGACGTTTGCTTGTTTATCCCACAGAAGAAAGATAAATAATCCATATATATATATACGTAAAGGCAGAGAGAGAGAGAGAGAAAGCGTACAAGAGCTCATATATATATATATATATATATATATATATATATATATATATATATATATATATATAATAAAAAAAAAGAAAGAACAGTAAGATATAAAATCCGGTGTTCTTATAGATATTTTATTTTACAAAATAGTGCTCAATGTAAATTTACAGAGCATTAATATTATAAATTAATTGATTTAAAAATATGGTTATTTTCGCTACACAGTTCAACCATGTTTCAAAAATAGAAGCTAAAACCCTAATTTTATTTTTTGCAAATAAATTAAAAGCATTAGTTCCATTTCATCTTCAAGCGAATTTTGGAGTAACTTTTAAAATTTACCGGGTTTTAAATACACAGCTAAAATCACGTTTCCATGGTTACAGAATATTCTACTCAAATTGAACACGGGGTGTCTAGATTTTCCTTATGACAGTATCATTGTATCAGTTATTAGCTACATTTTGGTAAGGGGTGAGGATGTATTTTACACTGAAACCTGACGTCGGTTGAATGGATGTCGTCTGAATTTTAAAAAAAAAAAAAAAAAATTGTTAACGGTAAAAATTTTCAACGTCATCTTTTAAAATTAAAGATTTTTTTTTACAATACTTTTTATTTAACTACGATTTGAAATATTTTCCTTTTTAATTTTTATTTTACTATATTCTTTTTAAGAACAGTTAAATGTATTAGAATCCATTATATTATGTAGGATTATTTTAACATTAAGTTTAAGTATGTATATGAGGTTACATTTTTTTTTTTTTTTTTTTTTTTGTATATGACTATGACAGCAGAAATGGTTACTTAATTTCACTGATTCAGTAAACTTTTCTTTTATATATAAACCTATTATTATAATATTTCACATGTAAGTACTGAGGACATGGGTCATTCAAAAGCTTACATGTTATGGTATTTCATATTAATTTTATTTTACTATAGGTGTTATTTTTGGATTCTTTTTTAATGCGTGTAGTATTATTTAAAAAATTTAGGTTAGAATTCATTCAATTTAACTACAATTTTAATTACAAATTCAAAATTACAACTTTAAAATTTTAAAATATTTTCATTGTTTAGTTTTAATAGACTATATTACTTTATAACAGAAGGAAAATTACTCATATTAAGTAAGATTATTTTCCATATCAAAGTATATGTAAATTTTTTTTTTTTTTTTTTTTTTTTCCTTCTTCTCTTTTTAAATTTAAATATTATTTAAGTAATATTAATGGCACTTACTACAAAACTAGCTAAGTCATTTCTCAGATTTAGTTAACTTTATTTATTTATTAATTAATTAATTTATTTATTTCAAATATATGTAACCTAATTAATAAAGTTTCATATGTATGTATAAATAACATGTTAGAATTCATTTTATTTTACTACAATTTTAATTTTTTAATTTTAAAATTATAACTTTAAAATTTTAAAATATTTTCATTGTTAGTTTTAATTTAGACTATATTACTTTATAACAGAAGGATAATTACTCATAGTAAGTAAAAATTTTTTTCATATCAAAGTATATGTAAATTACAATTTTTAAACTTTTAATTTAGATATTATTTAAGTAATATTAATGGCCCAGACTACAAAACTGTCTAAGTCATTTCTCAGAATTAGTAAACTTTATGTATTAATTCAAGTTTAAGTATGTATATGAGGTTACATTTTTTTTTTTTTTTTTATATATATATATAAAACCTAGTGATACAATGTTTCTCATGTAAGTACAAAGGACATGGGTCATTCAAAAGCTTACATCTTATGGCATTTCATATTAATTTTATTTTACTATATTTGCTTTTTAAGGATTCTTTTAGTGCGTGTAGTATTATTTAAAAAGAAATTTAGGTTAGAATTCATTCAATTTAACTTTAATTTTAGTTTCAATTTTAAAATTACAAACTTTAAACTTTTGAAATATTTTCATTGTTAGTTATATTAGACTATATTACTTTATAACAGAAGGAATATTACTCATAGTAAGTAAAATTATTTTCAATATCCAAGTATATGTAAATTACAATTTTTAAACCTTTATATTTTAAAATATTATTTTAGTAATATTAATGGAACTTACTACAAAATTAGCCAAGTCATTTCTCGGATTTAGTAAACTTTATTTATTACTTAATTTATTTATTTATTTTAAATATATGTAACCTAAGTAGTAAAGTTTCATATGTATGTACCAAGAACAGGTTAGAATTCATTTTATTTAACTACAATTTTAATTACAATTTTAAAATTACCACATTAAAATTTTAAAATATTTTCATTGTTAGTTTTAATTGACTATATTACTTTATAACAGAAGGATAATTACTCATAGTAAGTATAATTATTTTCCATAACAAAGTATATGTAAATTACAATTTTTAAACTATTATATTTAAATATTTAAGTAATATAAATGGCACAGACTACAAAACTATCTAAGTCATTTCTCAGATTTAGTAAACTTTATGTATTAATTAATTAAATTATTTATTTTAAATATATGTAACCTGAGTAATAAAGTTTCATATGTATGTACAAAGAACAATGGGTCATACATTACCTTACATCATCTAGCTTTAGTTATAATTTCATTTTTTTCAGGAGGTGTTTTATCGGATTCATTCAAGTGTTTGTAGTACATTTATTATAGAGGTGTTTCGGTTAGGATACATTTTATTTAACTACAATTTTTTAAACGGTGTTTATGTTTTAATACGTTTTAACCACAATTTTAAATTTTAAATAACAGTTTAAAACATTTTTCCTGCCATTCCAATAGACTTTTTTTTTTTTTTTTTTTTTATATATTATTTAAGGAAAATTTTTGACAATGACGGCATATAATAGCTATTTCATTTCTCTGATTCAGTAAATTTTTATTTTTTATAAACTTAGTAATATATAGTTTCTCTTGTATACATAGAGGACACGGGTCGTTTAATGATCTACAAATTCTAGCTCTTCTTATTAACTTCCATTTTACTGTAGGTGTTTTATTTGATTCTTTTAGATGCCAGAAATATTTTGAGAGAGATGTTTGATTTTTATATTTATTTATTCTAAATGAAGTTTGATGTTGGTTGAATCTTTTTTTGAATTCATGGCTAGTGCAACCTATATATATTTTTTGTTATCAGGATTTTCAATCGAAGAGATATTGCATTGGTATACTAATGATTCAGTGCAACATTTATTTTGTAGTGGGCAATTTTGAGGGTTTCGACAATTACATAGTTTTTGTTTATTTACATCAGTTTTTATCTTAATTTTTCTATTGTCTAAATTTTTTTGGTTTTGGTATAAGTGTTTATTTAAGATATTAGCATTATGGTTCTTAATGATTTTTTCTAAGTTCTTTGTACAGCTATAACTTAATTTTAGTGTGTTTTTATTGAAAATAGTACTTAGTTTATTTTCACAAGGAAAATGCTTGACTATTAATGTGAGGAATTTATGTCCTAATCTGTTCTTTACCATTTGGTTATATGGGGAGTATACCTAATAATTTTTCTACATCTGTTTTTTCTATGTTTTCCATTTTCATTTTTTATATACGCTAGTTTTGGGTTTTTGTAGCCACTATCTTTTAGAGCCTTATTATAGCCATTGATATGCTCATCAAAAATTGTTATTAGCTGAATTTGTACTAATTCGTTTACTTATAGATAACGGTATATGTTTAATTATAGATGGGGGGTGATTTGATTTAGGATGTATATATAAAGGATTGGTGTTGGGTTTTTTATAAGGTGTGTATGTATTTTTATTTAGATCTAAAGTTATATCTAGGAAGTCTACTTTTTTTAATTTAGTACTAACTGTAATTTTTTTTTTTTTTTAAGCCCATGCTTTTAAATTCTTTATATAATAACTTTCTAATTCTATCTATTTTGAAGTTCGTTGAGTTTCTAATGACCATTAGCCCATCGTCCCTGTATAAACGAATATCATTTGTATTAATTTCATAGTGTGCTGTAAGATTGTATAATATAAAGAGGCCAATGAGATCAGAAGACTCAGCTGAGTCTAGTGATCCCATTGTGATGTCAAATTTGTCGTAAGAATTCTTAACCCATTCCTCACCTTTATGTATAAGTACTGATTTTTTTGCTAACAGAATAATGTTCCTTTCTTCTTCTGTAATATCCGTAAAGTGGGTGGCGAAGTCCAACGCATTGAAAAATAGTTCTTTGGAAATCGATTGGTAATAATTATCGATATCAAATTGTATTAATGTACAATTGTTTTTTCCTTTTAATGTGGTAAACCAGTTTATCACTTCCTTTGTATTAATCCACAGTTTGAGGCTAATTTTTTCTTTAATTTGTTTATTTACCCTTTCAAGGATCATTTTACTTATTTTTCCTATCTCCGGTCTTGTGGGATTAATTATCCTTGTAGTGGGATTAGCCTCAAAATCAGGTTTATGGTCCTTCAAGGTGATGTAGCATTCTCTTTGGTCTAGTTGTCCTACTCTATCACTGATCATTAGTTTATCAGTGATTTCCTTACTTCTAGTATTGATATCCCGAACTATGTTGATGTCATTGTTATTCGCTTTCTTGTAGTTCTTATACAAGTCTTTATTTATTAGGTCGTTATATTCTTTTATGGATGTTTTATAAAAGTTCCCAGTTTTATCGGATTTTACTAAAATTTTATCTGTAGCATTTATATCCTTTACAATCTTATCCAGGCGTTTCTGGAAGTAGCTTTTCTTGTCATGGAAATTTATGTTGTTAATTATTTCCAGTAGGTCCTTTTCGAAAGCGGACAAACCATGAATAAATGGTGCTGCATTTTTACTGTTAAAACCGTAAGTTTCCTTGTATTTTTTGTTTTTTGGTTGATTCTTATTAAGGAAGAAGTAAGCTCTCCATCTCATCCTTCGTATAAGTTCCTCTGTTTTATTCATTAATAACTCGAAATATTCCTTTTTGTTGGTATTAGGAATGTTCTTCAGAGAAATTCCGAAATTTATTTTTTCCATATTTTCTTCTTGTTAAAAATAAAGATTTAGAGTGCTCGACTTTATTTAGGAGCAAGAGTATGTATATAAATAAAAAATAAAAATCTTACTTAATATGAGTAATTTTCCTTCTGTTATAAAGTAATATAGTCTATTAAAACTAAACAATGAAAATATTTTAAAATTTTAAAGTTGTAATTTTGAATTTGTAATTAAAATTGTAGTTAAATTGAATGAATTCTAACCTAAATTTCTTTTAAATAATACTACACGCATTAAAAAGAATCCAAAAATAACACCTATAGTAAAATAAAATTAATATGAAATATCATAACATGTAAGCTTTTGAATGACCCATGTCCTCAGTACTTACATGTGAAATATTATAATAATAGGTTTATATATAAAAGAAAAGTTTACTGAATCAGCGAAATTAAGTAACCATTTCTGCTGTCATAGTCATATACAAAAAAAAAAAAAAAAAAAAAAAATGTAACCTCATATACATACTTAAACTTAATGTTAAAATAATCCTACATAATATAATGGATTCTAATACATTTAACTGTTCTTAAAAAAAGAATATAGTAAAATAAAAATTAAAAAGGAAAATATTTCAAATCGTAGTTAAATAAAAAGTATTGTAAAAAAAAAAAATCTTTAATTTTAAAAGATGACGTTGAAAATTTTTTACCGTTAACAATTTTTTTTTTTTTTTTTTTTCAGACGACATCCATTCAACCGACGTCAGGTTTCAGTGTAAAATACATCCTCACCCCTTACCAAAATGTAGCTAATAACTGATACAATGATACTGTCATAAGGAAAATCTAGACACCCCGTGTTCAATTTGAGTAGAATATTCTGTAACCATGGAAACGTGATTTTAGCTGTGTATTTAAAACCCGGTAAATTTTAAAAGTTACTCCAAAATTCGCTTGAAGATGAAATGGAACTAATGCTTTTAATTTATTTGCAAAAATAAAATTAGGGGTTTTTAGCTTCTATTTTTGAAACATGGTTGGAACTGTGTAGCGAAAATAACCATATTTTAAATCAATTAATTTATAATATATATATATATATATATGAACAAGATAGCTTTTTTTTAAATATACATATATGCACATTCATTTATATATCTTCAAACATATGTATATAGTTTTTCTACAAAATATGCGTTTATATAAGTATACGTATATATGCTCATGAAAGGGATGGACGCATTATATCGTAAATATATATGTACTTGAGTGTAGATACATCCACACAATGCATATTTTAAGCATTTATTTTTTTAGATTTTTAGAGTCGGTGTTGTACTGGGAAATCTTGATTCTCTTCCAGAAAATAAACGTATGTTTCTGAAAGTTCTATTGAGTAAAATATCAAAAAGTGAAACTCTAATTGAATCTAATTATAACATTTCCGAAATTTTGATTCATTTTAAAAAACTATACTTTCTACAAAAAATAATATTCTTTCTGTCGTCTGTCTTTCCTTATTTCCTTCCTTCCTTTCTACTTTATTTTATAAATTGCTATCTTTACTACTTTTGTTTTTCCTTCAGTACCTTTCCCTTTTTCCATCAACCTTCTTTCTTTTATGTTTGTTTGTTTGTTTGTTTCTTTCTTTCTTCCTTTCTTTCTTTCTTTCTTTCTTTTTTCCTATCAGTTCGTTTTTCTCTTTTTGTATTAAATTCTTTCTTTCTTTCTTTCTTTCTTTCTTTCTATCAGTTCGTTTTTCTCTTTTTGTATTAAATTCTTTCTTTCTTTCTTTCTTTCTTTCTTTCTTTCTTTCTTTCTTTCTTTCTTATAAACACCTTTCTTTGTTATTTATTTCTATCGGTATTCTTTATTCTTTTTTGCATCAGTCACTTTCTTTATTTTTTCCTCTTCTTTCTTTCTTTCTTTCTTTCTTTCTTAATTTTGTTTTTCTATCAATTCGTTTCTCTATTTGCATCAATCATTTTCTTTCTTTCTTTCTCTCTTTCTTTCTTTCTCTCTTTCTTTCTTTCTTTCTTTCTTTCTTAATTTTGTTTTTCTATCAATTCGTTTCTCTATTTGCATCAATCATTTTCTTTCTTTCTTTCTCTCTTTCTTTCTTTCTTTCTTTCTTTCTTTCTTTCTTTCTTTCTTCGCATATGAGCTCGCGCTTATCTCGTGTTTATTCGCTGACCTTCTATAAGCAACTTCAATTCTGATCTTTCCGTTCATGAATCATAGTTTTATTATACAGACCAAGAAAAATTGGCCAATCATATTTAAAAAACAAATATAATTGGTTTCCGGTTGTTTATTCAACATGAATCAGCATTAATACTAAATGTTCACCTAAAATCATCATATCTTAAATATGATCAAGCGAACTAAATAACATGTAGCTGTGATTATTCGTCGCTTATAAACATGTCAGTATTAAATTTAAATAAAACAATGAAATCAGTAGATTAGTCCTGTTGAAACTTAATGTTTTCAAGGGTACAAGTGCATTTATTTCTTTTTTAGGATCATGCAGCACTGCCTTATAACGCTACAAGTGGAAGGAACTCTTGTTTATAAACGCCATTTTCAAAGTAATTATTTTTCTATCACACCTATGTATCAATTTTCTATGACATTTATATTAGCCTAATAAATTATCTTTCTAAGATGTTTAATGACCATCTTTTTTCACTGAATAATTTTTTCTCTACTCCATCATATTTAGCATTTTAGTGATTTCTTACGGCTATAAGTAGCACTACACCTTCAAAAACAGCAACAACAAAAAAGAAAAAAAAGAGCAAAAGAAAAATCGAACAAATCAGAAGATTCGGTCAGCGTATCGAAGCTGTTAGTCGCAAATCTTGTACTTGTAAAATCTACAATATTTTTCCCAATAAACATTCACAGAGCCTTTACCTCTCCTTATCTTTGTTATTAAAATCGATAAGCTAGCTTTTTAATTTCTTTCTTTTTTGAGGCCTTTCTTCCTCGACAATGCTTTTCAAATTACTTTCCTGAATATAATAAACACACGTAACAGGATCTATATTCTCCCGAAAAATAAAAAAAAGAAATCCTTTTTTTAAAAGCCATAGTAAAAAAGCTTCCCAATTATTACTAAAAAATTTGTCTCATTCTGAAAGTTTATCTTTTGAGTCAGTTATGCTTACAATATAGTTAATTGACCATTGACAATGCCGTTTCTAACGGTTTGAATTTCCTTGGATTTTCTCATACACGCCTGTGGCTTTTACGTCTGGTTAAGTGAATAAATTCTCTCTTTGCGTCATATAGATATAAACAAAACGGGCTTGGGTCTTAAAGTCGGTATTTAAATATTCTATTAAAATATGAAGATTTAAATTAATAATTTTGAAACAGGAGAAACTAGGTTCCCAGGGAAAATATTTTAAATGTAAAAGAAAGAATTTTAGTCAAGAGAGGAATTCCAAACTAGAAAAGAAATAAATACATTACATTATATATATATAACCAAAAAAAAAAAAAACAACCCAATATACATTAAAAAAACTTCAACCATCCCATTAATGTAATCAAAAATACCCTATCTATAAATAAAAGAATTTCAACAAATTCTAGTGGCCTAAAAATATTCAATGAAAACAAAGAAAACATATGAATAAGCCCTAAGAAACAGCGGACATTCAAAATAGAATAAAAAAACGAAAACAGTTCAAACAAAAACACACACAAAAAATAGTTTGATTCACCCGAGCCACGACAACATGATAAAAACAAAAATAGGGAAAATATTCTTCAAAATAATTGACAAACACTTCCCTAAAAGCAATAAATTATCAAAAATTATCAATAAAAATACAATCAAGCACAATAAAAAAATACTCAAAAAAAACAAAAAAACAAAAAAACAAAAACAAAAACAATAACAATGACATAAAATTTAACAAAGAAAATTGCCCATTTAACTATAAATGTTTAACAAACAACACAATATACAAAGATATCATAATTAATGACATTAACACAGACGAAATAATTTACAGGCGCCACAGAAAATAAAATTAAAAGAAAGATATTATAATCACAAAATGTCCTCCGAGATAAAACAGTACAGAAACAATATAACCATATCAAAATACATATGGAGCCAAGTAGAAAACAATAAACGCACCAAAATCAAATGGGAAATTATAAAAAGAGCAACCCCCATAGAGGATTAACAGTAAAAATTGTAAATTATGCTTAGAGGAAAAATTAGAAATGATTAGTTTTAAAAATTAAAATGAACTCATAAAGAAGAAAATTGTTAAATGAGTAAATGTAGGCATATAAATAAATACTTACTTTTAATGTAAGCACTAATTAAAATTAAACAAATAAATATAATAAATATAATATAATCTTTAAATAAATGAAATAAATATAACATAAATTTTAAAAATTTAAATAAATAAACCAATATTAAAAATATACACACCTGTACTCGTGTGTGTATGTACATATATATATATATATATATATATATATATATATATATATATATATATATATATATACACACAAAACAAAACAACTACAAACGAACAAACCTACCCCCCCATATACCTCCATATAACACGAGGGTAAAACAAATAAACTACTATTAAATAAAAATCAAACATTAGATAAACGGTAACATATGATATAAGCAAATATTTAATACATATATACTCTAATAATAATAATAATAATAATAATAATAATATATATATATATATATATATATATATATATATATATATATATATATATATATATATATGATGCGTTCAGCGTGCATGCAGGTGTGTTCGTGAGTGGGCGGAAGTATATACTATGTATACATATTCAAACAGGGTCCAACCAAAATCCTTGTCACACCAGAGATGAAGTGAAGGCAGGTATTATGGCAGCATTCACCAACGTAAACAAGGAGACCGTCCCGAAGTCTTCTGGAGGCTGGGGTTGAACCCAATTGGGATTTTCCTGAATATATTTCGTCTTTAATATTTTAAGATATTTTTGTCTAATTTTGATAAAACAGATCTGTTAAACTGAGATAACAATGTTATTTTCATTCAAGCGTAATCTATACGACAATTTATCCATCGCACTATATATATATATATATATATATATATATATGTGTGTGTGTGTGTGTAAGTGGCCATGCCCTTTGCATGCTCTTTATCCCTGATATCGAGCAATTTGACCTATAAATATAGCATACCTTAAAATCATATTTCATATATACAGTTGTGCTTAAAATGATGAAATAATGGATTTGAATGAATGTAACATTTATTCTTGATTGTTGCCTTTAATAATTTTTGATAATTCCTTACAAGGTCAATACAGACACTGTTAGGTATTTTGTTCCATTCCTCCCTGGCAATAGCTTCCAGTTCCTTCAAATTCGGAGGAATTCTTTCCCATACTTTTTCTTCAAATATGCACATAAATTTTCAATGGGCTTTAGGTCAGGACTTTCTCCACGGTATGCCAATACCTTAATTTTGATCTCATCTGTTTTGTAACAATTTGTGCCGTGTATTTTGGGTTGGCTGCATCCAACGACGAACCTAAAAACAGATTTTGTGCACTTTGTTTTATATTATTTTTAAGAATAACCAAATACTGCTCTTTATCAGTGATGCCATGTACTCTCACTAGTTCTCCTGGTCCAGAAGCAGCAAAACTTCCACAGATCAGAATGCTCCCGCCACCGATGGGAAGGGTATTTTTGGTTTGTGAAATTTATTCACTTTCCTCCATATATATAAGGTGTAAAGCCTTATGCAAGGGAGTTTTCCTTGGCGACAAACTCGAAGTTCTCTCGATGAAAGCTTCGTCGATACATTCAACCCTCTTTATGTCTTTACATCATTGACAATGTCATTTGTTGTTAAGTGAGACATTTCTAACAATTTTCCTTTCCATTCTCTCATAAATTAACCATTTTCTGGCAGTCTTTAATTTATTCTCAACACAATGAGTTATTGTTCTTGATAATGCTACGAATTGTAGATCTAAGAACATTTAAACGCTTGGAAGTTATTCTATATCCATCACCTCATTTGTACGCATCAGATATCTTCATTCGGATCTTCTTATAAAGTTTAGCCGTCTTTTCCATGGTTGAAGAACGGATGAGTTATTGCGGTATGTGGCACTCAAATATTGTCTTCTTCATTATCTTTTAGAATATTATAGAATCAGGCCAACACTATTTCAATCTCAAATGGTGTTTGTATTAAATTTCACATTAAGAAAATCATTACAATTGCCATTGATCAATATTATTTCATAATTTCCATGAGTGAGGCGAATAATTTGGGATTGCAGGAAAAAACCTATAAGTATGCATATAATAGATCGAAACTTCTAAAGATTTTACGAATTATTCAAAACTAAATACGAAATCAATTCTTTATAGTAAATTCAGTAAGAACTTGCAAATATTCGATCTGTTCATTTCATTCTTTTGCTATTGTTTATTGTAATAGTTGACAATTCTGCTCGTTGGGCATTTCTACCAGTTACATTTGACCATGTCCAATTACCCACTTTGTCTATATCTCACTATATATTCAGTATGCTTATCTTTAATAACAGGAGCACATTTGTCTTGGAAGTGAAAAGAGCCGACCGACTGTGAAAATCAAGTTTCACCTTTATCGCCAGTGATTAGATCCACATAGAAAAATTGTTTTCGTGCATATCTACCAATTCTAGGCTGGAGTGCAATCTCTTGGTTGATGTTTTCCTTTGAGAATAGCCTTTACAGGATGAAGACAAGGGTTATCCTCCCAAGACATTTTACTTTACTATGTTGACAGTAGTGCTAGCACGAAGACGCAAGTCATCGTAACCGAGAGTTTAATCTTACTGTCGTTGGTCATATTTCTGATCAATCAATACAGTGTGCAATCGCCATGAAACAGTAACTCCCTGGTCACCATAGTGGCAGTATAAACAATAGGTGAGCCTCTTTGGGGGTTGAACATAATATACAAACATATATTTATATATACATATATAAATACAAGCACACAGACTTGCATATATATATATATATATATATATATATATATATATATATATATATATATATATATATATATATATAGCGAGTGACAGAGACAAAAAGAAAGGTAATTGTACATGATTAAATGTAACTGCCAGAAATGCCCAACAGAATTATCAATAATTACAATAAACAATAGCAAAAGAATGAAAAGAATCAGGCAAGCATAATAAAAAGCATTATATATATATATATATATATATATATATATATATATATATATATATATATATATATATATATATCCTCTTCTTCTCCCTCCAGCTATGGGTAAATAGCAGGACAGACTGGGTTCTATAGCCTTGGATGGCAAATGTTCTAGAAGGACAACTCTGAATTCAAAACCTGCGGAGAGTCGTAGTGCACCAGGTCTTTGTATTGGGCCCTTCAAAAATCTTCACCACTATAATCAAATCTCATGTGCTTTTCGGGCTGTTGGTTTCCTGGGAACTGATCTGCTTGACCCTCATACTTTGAATTCGACGGGAGAGTCGAGTATATATATATATATATATATATATATATATATATGCGAGACAAAAGTAAATCCAGGAATCTTAATAAGGCAAAAAGCTCACAAATTAAGAATTGTTTTAATACACAAAAAATATACAGAAAAGTTATCGCAGCGTTCTGAAGAAAAGAATAGAAGAAAGAACTAAAATATGTTGGATGTGAACGAAAAGGGGTTATTCGCTAGAAAGAAATCCCAACATGCATCTGTGTGATTTGACTATAAATTGGGAAAATGAGGAATTTGCATTTATCCCAAATCATATATATATATATATATATATATATATATATATATATACAGAGAGAGGGGGAGAGTAAAATAGATGCATATACGCATTTGCACGTCGACAGATATTTATCAATTTGCATATGTAAAATAAAAATTGTAGATTTTGCATTTGACGCTATCTTTAATTTTTTAAAATATCGAAACTTGATTAAAATATATGAATTCCTATTTGGAGCGGAAAAGTTTTAATTTTTATTTGAAACACTTAAACATTTTGGTTTTGCCTGGTCATCTCTGTTCGTCTATGATTTAAAACGAATCTGAAACTGTTAATTCAGTACTTCCTGATCATTTTTACATACGTTGCAGTAAAAAATCAAATTTCATGTTTCACCGTGCGTAAATGACGAACAGACAGAATCGAAGCATCCGACAAGTTTATGGAATAATAATAATAATAATAATAATAATAATAATAATAATAATAATAAAATAATAAATACATAAATAATTACATGAATAAATAAATAAAATTCAAAATGTGTAATAACTTTATGCATATATAATATTTAAATAATTTTAAATTTTGAATTGAATAACATTGATTTCCCAGAATGTAAAGTGAATTTATCTCCGAAAAAAAAAAGAAGAATATCTAATTCTGTGAATATCTGAGATACTTGGGTACCTCTAAGCTTCGTAAACCTGTGATCTGAAATCGGTGAAAACGTGCATAATTATTTCACATTAGCAGTGTCCTAATTCGGGAAATGATTTTTATTGCTCTCATGTAAATGAATGAAGAAATAACTCTGAAAGTTTCCGTCTCACAGAGATGCTTACGCAGCCCTTAACCAACAATGGATTTCTGATTAAAGTTTTCTTCAGAATTCATTGCTTAATCTACTGTTGTATTAGGTCGATTTTACATGTTCTAGTGTTTCCATGGAAATTGCAGCGAAACTGTTCTAGTATGCAATCCTCGAAACAATTACGAATTAAAATGACCGCCTGGATAAGATTTCTAAGTTGGACCTTGGTCATGCTGTGCTTACAAATCATTCTGAAGTCAAATTAAATTTCTTGATCGAAAATAAAAACGAGAGAGAACGAGAGAAAATGAATACAGATTTTATATATATTTAAAGGAAAAAGAAAAGGAAACGGAAAATAATAATGCAGAAGAAAAAGAAGGATAAACAATGAAAATTAAACTCAGAAAAAAAAAGGAAAAAGAAGAAAATCAAAGCCAAAAGAGATAAATATTTTGATAAATTCATTATTTTTGTCTGGAATTCTTACAATCTAAAGAACGTAAAAAGTAAACATTCAAACGTTAATCAATTCTTAATGTATTTTGATATAAAATTATTTAAATATTATGTATGTAGAATGTTATTGCACATTTTGAATTATTATTATTATTATTATTACTATTTTATTTCCTTTGATTTCTGGTGTCTACTCATTTCTTTCCGGATTCCGACCAGAGACCTAAGGTAGAAATGGCATCATGACATTTTCAAATGACCAATTAAAAAAAAAAACACACATATTTTATATAAAGGCCTTCGTAAGCTGTCGGCTGTCCCACTGAGAACAATTTTTTGTATTTCTTTAAGGCATGGGCTACCAGGAATCCCTTCAATGAGTCTATTGGAACCTTTTCAAATCAATCCGAGGGCTCCAAATACAACTGGAATTGTTAATGTCCTCATTTGCCACATTTTTGAGATTTCCATTTCAAGATCCTTGTATTTTGATAGTTTTTTTTGGGAGATCTTCAAATGCACATTACAATCGGCAGAGACTGCCATGGCAATAAGAAAGCACATTCTATTCTTTCGGTCTTTGATCACGATGTCTGGGCGATTAGATTTCATTGTTCTGTCAGTGTGTATTGTAAAGCCCGTAAATTATTATTATTATTATTATTGCATAAACTTGTTGGATTCTTCGACTTTGTTCGTCATTTACGCTGGGCGAACCATGCAATTTGGTATATTATTCCAATGGATTTAAAGGAGATCTGGAAGTACTGAATTAAACGTTTCAGTGGTCTTTTACACCAAAGGCAAACAGAGATGCCATGGTGTAACCAAAAAGATTTTTAAGTCTTTCAAATATTATAGTTGAGTGAATTGAATTAAAAAATGCTTTTACCCAGAAAATACTCTCCTTCTAATATTTCTTTAGGGAAATAATTACATAGTCGACCGTAGTTTATTTAACAGACAGTTACCACGACTCCGATAAAGTCATTAATATTCCTGTTGAAATAACAGTTTTGTTGAACATCAATACAAATATCTTGTTAGTTGCCTCACCTGGTAATGATTACTTCTCACTGCGTGTTACATATTTCTGTCTTTCATTCGCATTCAGTTAACTTCGGAAATAACAAAAGAACGTTACTGTTGAACTCCTATCACTGGGAGATAGTTACTAAAATCCCCTTTGTGTGCCTACCGTAGTGTGGCAGTTATCATGTTTTTTTTTATCAGTTTAATTCGCTATTATAATCTTGTGCCAGACAAGCTAAACTTATCAAAACATTATCAAATTCATTAATATTTTATAAATACTTATTTCTAAGTGCATAAAAATGATTGAACTCTGATCATATTGACAAATAACTCGATTATATTCTTTCTCCTTAATAATACTTTTCTTTTTCTTATATTCTTAACACAACCATTAACCCATTGCGTCTTTTTTAAATCCGTTCACACCAAGCAAGGTGATAATCGCACTAAAACGAAAAGGGGACTACTAGGAATGAAGGAGAAGACTTTAGAAGAGACCGGAAGCTCAATCCTAAACAGGAAACAAGGGATAAACCTCTACTCCTGTTCAAAAGATCGGAGAGGAATGTAAACCGGACGATAGGCGAACCTATCTAAATAAATAAATATTATATACAATTTTAGAGTTTAGGTGGAGATGTTAAAAGTATAGAGTTGTAATAGACTTTAGAATGAAACGAAAACCCAATCTTAGAGGATTTTTGCTTTGCTTAGGGTAAAAGGATTAAAATAAAATAAGTAATATTCGTACTAAATTTACTATATTGTAACATTGCTACTCTTCAAAAGATCACTTTGGATGAATGTCAGCGGGAAATGGGAAAATGAATAAGAAGTTTCCAGCAAGACCTGAAAGTGCATCCTAAAAGTCATTCAGAAAAAAGAATTAATAACCAAATATTGAATTTTGTGATTTGCTTTCGTTACATTCTACAAGAAAATCGTCACATGAACAAAAATGAACAAAAATCTGCATCTTTAACTCAAACCTCAAATCGGTCCTGATCATTGGCTTTGGGAAGTGGCGAACG
Organism: Acanthosepion pharaonis; assembly: GCA_903632075.3. NCBI lineage: Eukaryota > Metazoa > Mollusca > Cephalopoda > Sepiida > Sepiidae > Acanthosepion > Acanthosepion pharaonis. The sequence goes on along the minus strand of CAHIKZ030001358.1, from coordinate 3,550,321 downwards.
ATACAAGTTTTTCAGCCAATATTGCAAACATTTAACATTTTGAACATCAGATAGCGAAACGAGATCACCAGTGAAGAATCGTGGCTAAGAGCGGGGAAAGATTTCGTTACCAAACAGATCTTGCATAAGTGGGATTGGATAGGACACACTCCTTAGATATCCAGCACCAACCCTGATTTTGAATCCGAAGGGGGAAAAGGAAGAAAAGGCGGTCAAGAATCACTCAGAGATGTACCACTGAGACTTAATTAAAGTGAAAGAAAAGCAAACTGGACAGAAGCAATTAGGAGAGAGACAAAAATAGAGTTTGATGGCGGTTTGACGTCGATAGAATTATGCCTCCTCTGGGAGGAAAAGCAACCAAAGAAGAAGAGGAAGGAATTTCAACATTCAATTATGCAATTAAAATAAGTAAGAAATGGAATTATAGGTCAAGAATTAATGGAAGCATTCCTGGCAAAATAAGAATATTTACCAGAATTGTCTTTTTTTCTTCATTTTATGAGAGTTCATCAGTTATTGGTTCCTCACCAATTTTTCTCGGCAGGAGTTTTATGCTTGCTTTCATCCATTCAACTCTTACGTCCGGTAAACTACCAATTGAATTTCTTTTATAACTTTTAACTATCAGCTCTGTGTAGCGATTTTCGATGTGGATTCCGAATAGGTGGGTTGAGTTTCAATTTCGGCTTCATCTATTCCGTTCATTTTCGTACCTATCTCCATGAGAAAGGCACGAACCAAGCCATTTTCCACCAAGCTATGGATTAAATAGAAGGGCAGACTTGGCTCTCTAGACTTGTGTGACAACCAGCCTAAGAGAATGACCACTTTGAGTCTAATACCGTGGAGAAGGCTATAGTTTTTGAATAGATTTTGACGTCACGTGACTATAATAGCCTAATAGTCCAATGGTATTTTCAACATCAACATCTTCATCATCATCATCATCCGCCGACTTCCCTATGATTGGTCAGAATTCCATTAACAATCCCTTTCCACACTGTTCGGCTCTGCATTACTGTCCCCAGATCCACAATATTTAACCTGGGTCCCGAGCTATTGTGTCTGGGAAGCTCAATTTTCGAGAGAAGACACTTCCAGAAGGATGTCATAGGAGTAAGGATGAGACGATTTCCCCGTCTGCTCGGTGGCAGTGGTTGGCAAAATGTAATCGTTTTTTTTTCAGCTTAAGAGAAATTGGTCTCACTTGCCCGTAAATTGTGCTAAGCGTTGCAAAGGATCTCCAACTGATATTCTGGATTTTCCTAAGTAGATTTGCATATGTTCCATCCAGTCGTTTTTCAAGACGAGCAGATAATAGCATTTGAAAAGGTTCGAACGGGGCTTAAAACATTTTTTATTGATAGTGGGTTACCGCATTTTGATGTGGAGAGCTTCCAAAATGTTTACTTTTATTTCTTCACTTGGATTAGCAGAATAATGTTGTATTGCCGCCCACAATAGTGTGAATATGTTTGCTGATTTTATTTTTCAAGAGGTTGGTGTATATTCGTTTTTTTTTTTTTTAAATTTAGTGTGGTTAGTGATAATTTCTGGAAGTTTTGCGTTGTACTCGTTCTCATTTAGAACGCCATTGCTCCTTTGATTATAAGAAGATGTCACTCTTTGAAACGGAAACCTAAAAGAGCAAATGGGAATTCTTGTTTGTTTTGTTTTACGGCATATCAACCTTAATGAGTTATTTAATGCCGACAAGATTTTTATTGCTGGTAATATTTTTCAAAAATAATAATGGTAATGATTTTTTTCTTCAAAATTAATTGCTGGCAATATTTTTTTACAAAAATGTATTGCTGGCAATATTTTTTTACAAAAATGTATTGCTGGCATTAAAACCTATTTTTACACTTTCATAGCGTTTTGACTCCAATTTAGAGTTAACTATTTGCCCATAGCTGGGGCCCTAACAGGTGTTACCACTCCGGGTCAAAGTGGATCTAGAAACTCTCTTGATCAGAGGCCTTGCTGTCGGATGTAGTTTATCGTCTTACCCAGGACGCCTCATTTGGGTGGGTAGGTGGTCTTACCCCTCTGCAGAAGTGCAGTCGGCATATTCTGAAACCGCAGCTGACAGGGCAGTGGAATTCTTATTCAATTTATATTATTCTAAAAGATATTCCATCCTTAACATATAGTTCGACCATCCCATGAAATATGGGATCACACGGTATAGCTCAGATAACGTAACAAAAATATTGTTGATTTCAGCATCTCAGACTCTTGGCTTAGGCAGTTTGTAACAGATATTAGATTATACAATTCCTACATAGAACCTGATCACAGTCTACTTGTAACTAAACTGGCAACACGAACCAACAGAATAGCTGACTTCTGTACACATAAACCACGAAAAACACTAATGTATAACATTCAAGTCCTCAAAAATGAAAGTGTAAGATTAAAATTCTGTAATAAACTAAAGTTCAAATTGATGTTTTGTTAAATCATGACCGAACCAACAAAGAGAAATCAAATATTGTTATCATATCTTCATTAACAGAAGTGCGTAAGACCAGTCAAAGAATACCTAAAATCTTCATTAACAGAAGTGCGTATGACCATTCACAGAATACCTAGAATCTTCATTAACAGAAGTGCGTAAGACCAGTCAAAGAATACCTAGAATCTTCATTAACAGAAGTGCGTAAGACCAGTCAAAGAATACATAGAAGGAAAGATACTCCCGTAGGACGACAATCCTGAGTTGAAAAATAAACTAACACAGGAAGCAAAAAACAAGATGAAAAATGGGAGTGAAAATACTTAAACAATTAACGAAGAAAAAGTTGTTAACACACTGGGAAACCAATATCTCCGAAAAATTGGGAACGAAATTAATGAAGCAAAGCATCATAAACAATGTGCTAAAATGTGGATAAAAGTGAAAAATCACAATAACATCATACAATCAAAACCATCACAGAAGAAATATCCTGTCTCAAGAAACAATTTGAGTCAAATTTCAACCTTGTTCATACTGAACTAAGGATGTCCGCGGTAATAGAACCAATATATACCCATTCATTACAAAGTACGTCTTTAAACAAAAACATTAATGAAGCTACTGATGAGGAAATTAAGTAATCTATTAAAAAACTAATGAATAATAAAGCTTCACTTGACATTGAGTTTGAACTTTTGGAAATAACTTACCCTTTCCTCGATTACAATAAAATGTTTCTCAATCTCATGAAGGGAGACTGGAATCAGAAAAGGGTCCCCAAAAGTGGGGTTTATTGCTAATGCTAGCCCTTACGACCCTCACACACTAAGAGGTATCTCAGTTGGATCCATTGTGGTGAAAGTATTGTATTATATATGCTCTCGTCGTTTTAATTAAGTTTTCATTCTGGTAAGGAGTGTGATGATAGCACATATGTCATCAAACAATTCCAGGTGATTGCATACAAAATTGTTTACCTGCTATGTTGACCTCACAGCTGCATATGACCATATCAGTAGAGATATTTTCATCTGATCCATTAGAAACTGTCTTCCATGTTCACTGAATCTATTGATCTATTGGTGGATCTATATCGGTCCACAAGATCATTCATGTCTGGTAAGGGCTCAAATACGGACACATTTCTAACCTCATCAGGAGAACAATAAGGAGGAAATGAGAGCTCCATTTTATTTAATATTTTCTTAGAACAACGCCCTGCGCATTTACAAGCACATGTGTTACAAGATGAGAGTTGATTATTTAAGCATTTCATACCACATCCCAAATGAATCTACCAATAGAAGACAGCAATCTTGCTTTCCCTCCCAATATACTGATGAAGAAGTGGGTGGGGCGCTATGCTGATGGCATAGATATTCATAACTGAAATAATAATGATCATTCTCTACCAATTGTTCCAAGAAACAGGACTCAAGATAAACCTTTCGTAATCATGAAACTATGATCTGGAATTGGAATGAAAGCAGTGATGGTACTGTTGTAATGGAATGTCCCACACTCCTTATCGCCTATGTGGACTGACTATATGAGTAGATATATGTATATAGTGAACACAGGATATACCTGGGAGCTTGCTTCGGGAATTACTAGCCTGCTACCCGATTCCCTGTCTTTCAGTAGTATATTCTCTTTTACAATAAACCTCTTTTCTTTCATCTACGCGTGTGTTGCTGTTCTTTCATCTTTTTCTATTTGTAACCTCTTTCACATGCACCTACCTTGAATCCACCATAAAAATTCAAAATGAGAATTTAGTAAATATAAACTTCAAATACGTCGGTGTATGGGTCCGTTAAAACAAATTTAGTGTAGGAGATGAAGAAATTTAACATAGAATAGGCTGCGATATGCGTAGTTTTAGCCAATATCGCAAATTAACCTAAAAATCAAGTAATGGTTTGAAATAGACTCATCAAATCGAAAGTTTTGAACGGATGTCAAGCATGACGCCCAAATAGGTCCAGAAATACCTAAACTGTCAGCTGTATTTAACCACTTTCTCAGATCAATGGTTAAGAATAGCGTTGAGTGAATAAAAGCTATAGGTCTCAACGTTCCTTCATTAAACGTTGTGGAATGGCATCAATAGGAACAACATCACTTGAGGACTTTCAACAGCAGTAACAACTAAAATGGATAGAACGTGTAACTCGAAGAGAAAATAACATAATTAACATATTGGCGTTCCACATATTCTTAAACAAAAAGTTAGGAAGGAAGTCCCTATCAGAGCTGGACTTTAGAAACCTATTTCCCTGAAAAATTGTTTTAAGAGAAAGATTTCAACCGACAGTGGCTTTAACTTCTCAGTCAATGAATGCCGAATGTTTTCTTATTATAATTATGACCAAGGTTAGGACATCCTTTTAGTCTTAGTTTGATGGTGTAATAAAATTATCTGAAGAATTGGATAATTTGGTACCTTTGTATAGATTATTGTGCATCTTTGTATGATAATATGTGTATGCATATTGGAGATAGTACTGAATATCGGCGAAATGGTCGGCAGTTGTAGCTTACACTTTGTAGCTCCTTTAATTTTATCAATTTGGATTATGGAGTATTTAATCTCATCACTGGCATGAATAACACCACTGTTGAGGTTATGTTGAAATTGTATGAGGATATTGTTTTTTATTTTACACTATCATATAATTGAAACATAGGCAGCAATTCTTCGTTTAAACATGCTTTATTAAATAGAATAGACATGGAATCTTGTTAACCCCAAATCTTATTTATTTTACTGTACTAAGATGCACTTCAATTATAAAAAAATGATGAAAAACCAATAAAAAAATGTATTGCACAGATACAGAAATCTTGAAAATAGTAAAAATTGGTAAAGTTTCATTATATGCTACCATAATTTTTAAATTCTCAAATTCATAGCTAGGAATAAGACACCACTACAAAAAATAAAACCTTCAAAAGACACATATCGTATCTGAATTCTCTTGTCCCATGGGAGATTTTGTCTCTTTCCATAATAATAATAATAATAATAATAATAATAATAATAGCAACAACAACAACAACACTATATACGTCGGTGTCACCTCATCTTTTTTTTTTTTTTGAAAGAACTGTTTGTTTGTTTTTTTAGCGCCATATCTACTCCTTATGGATCAGTTAATGCTGAAATTAAATTTTCTTGGAAGAATTAGTAATTTCTTTTACAAAAATGTATTGCTAGTAATTTGTTTTCAAAATTGTATTGATAGTAATTTTATTATTATGAAAATATATTGCTAGTATTTTTACTGTAAAAATGTATTCTTACGTTTTCAATATTTTTTACCCCAGTTTGGTGGGGTTAACTATTTACCCATAACTGGGACCCTAACACGTGCTACCTTGGAGCAACAGCAATTAAGAGGTGGTCCTACGCTCCCCCCAAAATCTAATCTCCAGATAACAGGCCTTATTGCCGGATCTAGTTTATCCTCATACCCAGGAGGTTTGAAAGAACTGGTCTGGCAAATGTACCATACATAACTCCATAGTACTCCTTGTAATTACCTGTTTTAAATTCTGAGTTTTCCTTTTTTTTAAAACTGGTTGCCACACACGACTGGAAATCCCATTGTGCACTTTTATTTATTTAACCCATATCTGGGGGCAATAAAGAGACAGATTCATGATTTTTCCAAATGTATTTATGCGAAAAATGAACGCGACTTATTTGCCTGGAATTTGAACTCGGATCGATCATCCCACTTACCGCGTATATATTCGTTACACCACACGCACACAAAAATTTAATATGATGCTTAAAAAGACACAGACAGAGAACTAGGAGGCAGATAAATAAGCAAAAAATAATAATAATAATTATTATTATTATACGCAGTGCATTTGTTGTTGCCTGTGTCTATTATTACGCGTCTTTCAACACATAGACATTGTGTTCATAATTTTTCTTCGTAACGTAATAATTTCATATATATTTCATGCAGTGTATTTTTCGAGCTCTCTTCCTGGACTGAACAAAGAATTTCGTTGTCAAGCAACTGACTGGACAGACAATGCGATCCTCTGTTAATGATCGAATCCATCCTACGCACGTTTTCGATATTGGCAGTTGTAAGCCGCGCCGATTTACAATAGTCTGTGAAAATGCAGGACGTGCAGTTAAGGCTTTAGAAATAGATTGATTTATTTGCTTATTTCTGCAATGCAATATTCTGATTCTTTTGAGCAACGCCTACAAATGAATACCTTGATATAAGTAAGACAAAAAGATCGATAATCAACTGGAATCACAACGTCGTATACGCATGCGTATCCCGGTACGAATTCGAAATGCTTACAGGACTTACCTGTCATAAATGTCTAAGTTAATATTCTGAATAAATTCATTCGGATAAAAAAAATTAAAGAAACTACAGGGCGACTGAAAAGTAACTCCCCCCCCCATTTTAAAATACTTATAATTTATTTATTAATTATATTTTTTTTAATAAGAAATGGATATGAAAGGAAAACGTTTTGTATGTGGTTTTATTTAAAATTCGATATGGACACCAAATTTCACTAACAGCTTCTCGAGCCGCCCAGGAACCGCGTCAACTGATTTTATCAAGAACTCTTGTGGTATGAAAGGCTAACATCTTTTATTCGACCTTCAAGTTCTGCCAAAGTCATGGTTTTGGATATGGTTGTAATTATTTTGATATTGTTAGGATTGGATAAATAGTTTGGGATACGAAGTTGGTGGGTAGTATTATATGTCTGTTATTTTTTTTTTTTTTTGTTTATCTAGTTTATTGTTATTATTATTGTTGTTAATAATTTTATTGGGTTGGTGCATAATTATCAGGCGTTTTTGTAGGCGAGTTATTCATTAATAAAAATTACTGTTTTGTTTACTTTTTTTTAAATGAAGATATTTTATTATCAGATTATAAAAATGAGTGTCGATAATCACACTCATTTAGAAAAATGTTATTGTTGAATTATGTTTCTCGTGTGTATATATATATATATATACACATAAATATATATATATATATATATATATATATATATACATAAATATATATATGCATATATATATATATATACATATATATATATATATATATATATATATATATATATATATATATATATATATATATATATATATATATATATATATATATATATATATATATATATATATATATACATATATATATATATATATATATATATATATATATATATATATATATATATATATATATATATATATATATATATATATATTAATATTGGTCGATAGGTTCACCTATCGTCCGGTTCTAACCTCCTCGGTTATCCTTTGTTTACTGCTTAAGATCCTGTTTCCTGTTCCTTCTAAAGTCTTTTCATTCTCCTTCAATCCAGTACATCCTTGCGTCTTAGTGGCATGGCATTATCACCTTTCTTGGGGTAAATTATATATATATATATATATATATATATATATATATATATATATATATATATATATATATATATATATATGCATGTATGTGTGTGTAGTATTGCTTCTTGTATTCAGACATAAAAATGCACATGTACATGTGTGTGCCTGCATTCATGCAAAAAAGGATTAATTTCTTGAAACTTCAAAAAGACGCGTCGTCTCTCCTTGAATTCGGCATGCTACAAATTATACTAACCTTTGCTAAACAAGTCGAATGCACTTGAAACATGATTAACCAATGGAAATCAGACGTGACAAAAGTAAAAATAGCAGAATTTCTTTCTTTTTTCTCCATATTTCATTCTCTGATGAAGCTTTACTAAAAGTGAAGCATGTTAGATTGATAAACGTTTCTTATTTGTTCTTTATCATATATATATATATATATGTGTGTGTTTGTGTGTGTATGTGTGTGTGGCATTGCTACATGCATTTAGGCATAAAAAATGGCCACGTGTGCACACAACTATATGTGTGTGCATGCATAAAGTGATTGATTTGTATGTTCTTGCTTTCTTTAAAAAAGATAGCATTCTGCTGCCTTATTTTTATTATTTATTCATCTTTTCTTTTGTGTAGGAAGTCCATTCATTCAAAGGGAAGCTACTTTTATATAAATAAGTAGCCAGAATTTGACTTTTGTTTTGATTCACAAATTATCAGTGATAGATAGATAGATAGATAGATAGATAGATAGATAGATAGTTGAATGTGCTCCTAACCTAATTCCGATAAACCTATTAAATGACTGAAATCTTCAGGATAATCAGTGGATTATTGTGCAACGTTTAATCCGCACTTTTATTTAGTTCGCTTATAAGAACGTGCAATTTAATAGATGAGAAAGAAATGTTGAGAACACGCCGGGTGGAGGCGGAAGTGGTAAGAAAGAAATCAGAGGCTGTTTAGGAGTGGCAAGACTGGAAAAAGAAGAAAGAAAGAAAGAACGAAATAAGCATAAACAGAGAGTGTGAAAGAAATAGATAGATAGATAGATAGATAGATAGATAGATAGATAGATAGATAGATAGATAGCAGACAGACAGAGAGAGACAGAGAGACAGAGACAGAGAGACAGAAAGAATTAAAAATTATTTGCCTCGCGGTCGTTTTGACACTGCATCACTTCTGTGTCAATTTTAGTTTGATCACTTTCTCTAATTCTAACCTAATTAAAAGTGGATTATAAATGTATCTCCACCGTTCATCTGTTTGTTTTTCCTTTGTATAAATAAGGTTGGTTTGAATTTAACTCTGAGAAGGTTGATTTTATTTTCATTTAGATTTTTTTAAATAACATTTTACTTTGATCATGTGTTGGAGATGTAAACGCGTTCTAATTTCTAAAAGATTTTTTTTTAATTTGAACTAATTGTTTGAGTTGAACTTGTTGACCCCCACACGATATTTGATCCGATCACCAGTTTGAATCATTTTTACTTTTATCATGTAAAAGAGACGTAAACTCGTTCTAATTTCTAAACGTGTTTAATTTGAACTAATTGTTCAAGTTGAACTTGATCAATTGACAACAATTGATCCGATCAACAATTCGAATCATTTTTGTATACAGGTTAGTTATGATTATAAAAACGTTTTGTCTACGCACGTTTCTTTGTATTTTAATTAGAAGTAGCAGCATGGCCCGGCGTTGCCCGTGTTTGATTCAAAAATCGTACGACTCATACAGCAATCGCTATCACTTGACTTAAAATATTTTTGCCCTTCCTTGCCTTTAAAAGAGTGCCCTTTGCCGTGCTGATGTTGCTACATGCCTTACTTCTCACACTGCGAATTTTTCTGTTACGAAAAAAAACTAAACAAAATGAACACAAAACGATCAGCTTTAAAATAAAGGACACGTAACTGGAAAAACCGAATGAAAAAAGAATGTTAAGAACAAATACTTTTTCACGCCCAACCCAGTTCTGCGGAATCAGAATCAACGTTGAGTTTAAGCAAGCGAATAAACCAATAGGAGTAAAGTGCCATGCAGATTTAAATTTTTCCCACTTGTGACGAATGCAGCTATCGATTTTTTTGCATGCTAGCATGCTAGTTAACATTCGTGTCAGTCTGCTGTTGGCTCTCATGCTGGCCAATAGAATCTTCCTGCCTATTCGTGGCAGCCAGCTATAGGCTCTCACTCTGGTCAGTACAAAATGGCCGCAAACTACATGAAAACTGCCGTGGAAGCATGAAAAAATCGATTATTTTCACTATCGATGGGAGTTGGGAAATGCAAAATCGGTCTTGGCCTTCCCACTAACTTGGAGCATGTGCATGTAAATTTTGGTGCAAATCCGTCGAAAATTGCGGCCGTGCATTCGTTACACACACACACATCTTGCCTTTTATAGATAGACATTAAAAATCACTATTGAGATTGAATACACTGTGATTGAACCCATCCCTTCCGATTCACTCCGATGCAGACATCGTAGTTTAATAGTTTATATTAAAATGTTATATTTAAATACAATTGATTTACAACACTAATTAATCCACATTCAATTTATAAGAATAATTACTAAAAACCTATTTTAATGAATTAAATTTAATTAAAAGAAGAGTATATTTTAAATTTAAATTGCATATCGGCAAAGAACGTTCCAATAGTGCAGCGGTTATCTGCACAGAAAGCGGAATCGGCGTGCTGTGTTCAAAATGCCCCTAAAGTGGCATAAATCCATCTCTTTTCCCCTTCCAGTTGAGATAGCGGGTATATTGGTTTCTCTAGTCTGAATGACAGACAGTCTAAGAGAAAGATAAATCTGAATTTAACACCCCGCAGCTAAGGCATCGGGAAACCGCTTCACCAAAATTCATGGCAATCTATATATAAAAATCTGTGATTTCTGTTAGCCCGTCGCTCCGTCACACCCTCTAAAATAGCCATACATTTACAGATCGAAACCAAATTTTGGGGAGAAGTGCAAGCAAGCAATGTGGGGGGGCAATGTATAATTGATTTTACTCGGGTGCGTAGCTTAATACAATAAATTTTCATTATTTTTTTGGAAAAATTAAGAGCTTTGTTATTTAACATACAAAATACTCCCACTATATTAAAAACAATGATTAAAATAACAAACATTTATTTAATATAAATGCAATATTTTTTGCATAGCTTTCCTTTAAGTTTTTTTATATATACAAGAATCCAGTTTCCAGTTCGCCTTGCGAGAACTATAAACAAATCACAAAGACAAATGCTTCAAAAAGTTGGAATTTGGCTCCATAAAGAAATATTTACGTTTGGCCAGTTGTATGTTGGATGCTCAAGATTAAGAAATCCTAAGAATTTATTCTTCGCGGTTACAAAAAAAAAAAAAAAATTCTTAAAAATATTGCTTACCATGAATTTCTGTTAAATTAAATTAAAGAAATTATTAAACCGTGAAGTTTTAGAGAAAATGGAATCAAAAAGAAAACTTAAAATCAGAAAAAGGCAGTAGAAATTTTTAGGGCATATCATGAGGAAAGAGGACTTACAAAATTGGAAACTCACAGGTAATTACTGAATGCCTGAGGGACAGTGGAATGCAATGCAAAAGCTACTTAACGTGCTTTTCGAAATGGTTAGCGGAAGAGAGCTCTAGGAGATAGAGAAAAAAACTTTACTATGAGCCACAAAGAACACGAAGTTGTGGAGAGATCTGATAGTTACGCATTTCTGAAGGGACATGGCACCTATAAAGAAGTAGAAGATTCTCTCTCTTTTTCCTTGGACGACATTTGTATTAAAATTGCTCATTAGGAGAGTGCAATTTGTTATCTCTGTTCATAACTTTATGCAGTCGTGAATACCTACAATTTCATTTGGATTTTACGAATTGGTGCACACACACACACACACACACACACACACACAAATATATATATATATATATATATATATATATATATATATATATATATATATATATATATATATATATATAAGAGAGCGTGCTGAAAAGTTCTCTACTCAACCGACTTTTCGAAACATTACCGAATAACGAAACCACAGAATTTTCTGGGAATCACTTCTTGGTTGGCCTCTCAATATATCTCTCTATATAACGTTGTAGCCTCTATCTGTTTGTTATCGAACTCCTCCTAGGGATTTGGAGATAGACCCCCACCCTTAAGCATATATATTCTGAAACTACATTACCCATGGTACTTGGATAAGTATATTTCATTTTGATCTACGGGTGGGGATCTACGGTTGGGAGGGAACCTCACTGAAAGTTAGGTTTATGATCCTTAAATAAAAGATATGAATCTTTGGTATAGACCTTTCCCACTTTATCTACATAGTTTTTATGTTCTTGTTTAACTTTTCTTGGAGTTGGTTGGACAGTTTAATGAATTTCTTTTTTTTAACTAGGTTAAACATGTCTCTTTTAAAAGGATCCAGATTTTTTTTTTGTTTTTGTTTTTAGATTGCAGGTTTCGTATTTGTGATCTGGTGTTTCGCAAGGGTTGAGATAGAAATGCGCTTTCCATCGGAACCTTTTCACAGAGTCAATAATTTTATCCGTGTGGGACAGATTGAATGAGTGTAGAGAAAGGTATGGGATGTTTTTCAGAGATGGTAGGTTGTAGAAGTAGTTAGAATTATCAGATGGATTAATCCCGAGAGAGTGCAACTAATCGTTATAGAAGCAATATAGTAAAGAGAAAGGTTTGGGCTCACAGATAATTTGGGAGATTATAGGTTCCGCATGTACTCCTAATAGTCTTAGAGATAAGTGTGACTTATATTTAGAAAAAAATTAGAATAATAAAATACAATGATCAGAGCCAACTATTAAATCAAAGGAATGAATTAGTGTTAAAATATCGACATAAAAACAAATTCAAATTTCCATAATATAGGTTTAACTTAATTAGCTACTATATTTCCATAATATTCATTTCCCTCTAACTATTCAACTCTTAACTAATTGTAATTTCTATATTACCCCTCTCTAACCTCTTTACCTATATTAATTATAATTTATAGACTTCCCTACTCTAAGATATGCCCAACTCAATTAATCCCTTACATCTTTTTATCTATATATTTTAAAGTTATTTTTAAACCTCTTTTTATTCCGCTTTTAAATTTAAATTAATATTTAATTCTTCATATAACTTCAAATTAATGTCATAAGGTTAATATTCGGGTTTAATTTTATAAAACTTCTTCCCTTTAAGACAAAAAACTCCACCCTCCCCTGACCCCTGTTTCGTGCCTTTCGTCTGACTGAAACATTGAAATGTTTAAAGTTTGCATTAGTTTTTTTTTTTTTTTTTTTAAAGACGACCGATATCTTCGTCTGCCGAAATAGGCTATTTCCCATATGAGGTGATTTTGTATTTTATTGTTTATTAATTATTTGCTCTGTAATAATAAATACATAGAGCTATTTTTGTGGAACAGTTTTAATATTTTATATTACTAGGATCCACTTGGATTACATACTAACGGATTTGTTACCTTTACTTCATATATTTGGAAACATGTGTCGGGTGACGAATTTCGTCATTTTGAACTTTATCAAACTAAGTTTATGCTGCTTACGTCGATGCGATTACACATGCCCACGAACGAGAGAGGCTGTGAATTTTAAATTTATAAATATATATTAGACCGTCTTCGACATGAAGGCTCTCGGCTGTCAATCAATGCTGAATAGTGCCTTATAAGCGCAGTTCTTATCTGCTCAGTTTCATATCCGAATCAGGCTCAAGCACGTCGGATCTAACGACGGGTTCTCCTACAGTGGCGGGGTCTCAGTATCCTGGATAGAGTGTGTGTAAATATTAGATGTGTGGACACTGATGTCAACACTGAGTGGCAACAATCTGTTTCAACCTTGAACGCAATCTTCAGCCCATGAGTGTTGAATTATAGCTCGACTATTTATATATGTTAGTTATTGAGGTATTATTCGTAGTAAAATCAACGATTGACATTGCATTTAAATTTTTGCTGATGAAAGTTGGCTGAAAAGCATGGAGCCGGAAGGGAGTTTCACAAGCGAAAAGTGCGAGAGAAGAAAATTTTAGCATAGAACTTACGGCTACATCTAGCCAACTAAGCTGTAAGTTACTGTATTTACTATACAGGTGGGCGATTGAAAATCTTTCCCTTCGAAACTGTGCGATGACGCCAAAATGTTTGGGAACCCGGTTCTAAGTGAAATCAAATTGACTTTATTCATCTAAATGAACGAAAATAAGGAAAGAAAAGAAAAAAGAGAAGACTCCTAATTTTTTTTCTATATTATTCATTGCGCTGGTTGAAACTAAAACACTTGACAATAAAAAAAAAGGCGTCAACATCTTGCGCTTAAAATAGCGATTTACATAACGTAAGCACGAAATATTTCGTTTTAAAATCTAATAATAATAATAATAATTATACTTTGAAAGAATGATAAATAGTTCTGGTCTAGACCAACAAGAGATTTAGAATGATTAATACTTTAATTATCGAGAAAGTAAAAAGCTTCAATCTTGTGAAAAGCTTCAATCTCGCATGACTTGCAATGAGTTATTTTTAAATTGATTTCTGACTTGACGCTGAAAAACATGGAAAAAAATCAAATGAAAATTGTAAATTGAGATAAACGGTTATTATGTGATTTATGTTCGGCAACTAAAAAAACGCCCTAGTCAGAAATAAAGTAAAAAGAAAAAATGCATTATGAGCGCCATTGTGAGAGTAATTATTGCAAGAAGGCGGTTTAAATCTTTCTGTAATATTGCGGTCATGGTGCCATACCTAGGAATTCCCCTTCGAAACATTGCTTCAAAGCAATAGGAATTTCTTTGCGGTGTCTATCTTATCACCAAATAGCATACGGCAGATCATACTGGGTTGAATATTGCCAGCAGCAAACAACGATCTCCGACCTGACCTAGAACATCCAAAAAAGATTGTCTTTATAAGACTAAAGGGCAATTTCACTCACTGTCTGGCAGTGTGATAGAGAAACAGAGTCATACATTTCCCAAGATTATTAGTGTGAAATAAACGCAAACTGACCCAGCTGGAGTTTTAACTCTGTTTGCCGATTATTTTTTTCTATCTCTTTAAATCTTAATCCACTTTCCAATAATATTGAACGCACCAGGGAACGTTGAATTACTGTTTAAAATAACGCAATGATTTATCATAATATACCATTGCATAAAATCGGAGGTGCTGAAAAGTTCTTGATCTGACAAACATCACAAAACTGGTATTTCAAAGGCCAAACTTAAAAGCACTGATTTTTTACTCGCGGTATGTTCAGCCACCCCACTCCCATCGTAGATTAGAACCAAAATAAGTTTCAAGACCACACGTGCGAATGGTGAAGTGAAATTCGCGGATAACAGCGAATCATATTTACTA
>CAHIKZ030001358.1:3422500-3530000 GCA_903632075.3 Acanthosepion pharaonis | reverse complement strand
GTTAGGATTAGTGGCTCCCACGTGATCGAAAGACTTTTTTTTTTAACTTGAACATTTATTTAAAAAAAACAAACAAATCAAACTAAAGCAAAAACAAATTTCAGTATCAACCGTTAATATAAGGAATCCCTAGATTCTCTTTAAATTCATGGGGAAGGTGAGAGAAATAGTCGATATCAAGACAAATAATTTTACGGTTCATATCTTTGAATGAGACTCAAAAAGTATAAAGACCTGTATTGACAGGTCAAAAGCATAAAACTTTTTTCTTTTTTTTTTCTTTTTTTTACCAAACCTCATAAATGAAGCTCTAAACATCAGGGTTAAACTTTTCGGACTTTTTTTAATCATTTCACTCCAAGGCGACAATGCCACTACGATGTAGTGGGGGAGGGGGTACAGGGAATAAAAGAGTATGATTAATGAGGAAAGGACAATAAAGGAACAAGGTTCAAGAAGACAGAAGATAGAGATTGACGTTGCATTTAAATTTTTGAAGATTTTAGGTTGTAGGGAATAACGAAATCAGAAGAGAGATCCACAGATGAGAAGAGCGAGAAAAGAAACCGTTAAAACAGACAGGTGCATCTAGCTAGTTCAAGAGTAAAACGGTGAGACCTAATTGCTAATCTAGTAGCACGTTTCAATTCATGTAGCCGAGGCACTCGGGAAAAAATGCCCAACAAAACAGTTGCCATGAAAATATTTGTAGAAAAGAGGGAAGGCATGTCACGTCGGCGAGAAAATGACTGAAGTCGAGATATCAGGTTAGGATCGATTACTTTACAGACCCTTCTATGAATTTTGTCAAGAATCACGAGACATGCAGCAGGAGAACCAGACTAGATTATTGGGCATATGACCAATAATAACTTTGCAATGATGCTGGGTTCTCCTGCTTGTGTGGTATGGTGCTGAGTCCTGTTGTCAGACATAGGATCAGCAGCCACACTCTTGACCTTGGGCAGCACTAACACATCAAGGCACTTGATGTAGGCCTCCGTGTTAAGTCTACGCCCTCACCCTGAAATTCGGGACTTCTTTACTTATCAGAACAGAGTAAGATTTCCGAGCTGCCCTACCTTCGTAATCACCATTAGACTCTTTCCGAATCCTCTGCACGATACTCAGATTGACACCCAAACACACTGAAATGTTTGCATTGGAGCCTGCGGCGCGAATGCCAAGCAGTACAGCATGTCGTTTTCAAATTTCTGGCGGAGCGAATTGTGCTCTTTTTCTCAAAATGGCGCCCAACTGAACTTACTATACCGTGCAGTCTACAAAATCAAAAAGAAACAACACACGTGGAAATTAAAAATATAAAATGGCGAAAATTTACTAATTGCATCTTATATATATATATATATATATATATATATATACTATGAAATGGACAAAGCCCGACAATTATTTTTAAGACATTTTTATAAACAAAACATGTCTTTATATATATATATATATATATATATATATATATATATATATACAAGGTGCATAGGTCCATAAACAACGCTAAACAATAGTGCAGCGTTTTCGGTAGCAAGTGAATTAAACTTCTTTATGGGCGTATTATATATATATATATATATATATATATATTGACAAGTTCAGTCTACTTCATTTTTTATTAAATTTTAAAAATTTTCGAATTAGTTGTTTTTTTTTGCTATTGGGAAATTTGCCAAAGTTTATAATTATTCTTATTTTATATTATTTTTACAAGTAAATCCGAATAGTGTTAGATTTGTTTTCAAGGATTGTGTTTTGTGTATATTTACGCGAATATTTTTGTTTAATTCTGGCGTTCTCACGTTTGCTGAAACTAATTTCAATTCAAATGTGACGTCATTTTCGCGCTCAAACTGGAACTTTTTATGTTCATTTCTCTTTTTTACACAGACTTATGTATATGGTCCCATCTGGAGAGAGATGTCTTATTTAATGTTGGCTGCTTCTCATTTATTAGAACAGTCTCTAGAATATTGACTTTTTCTTCGCACTATGTCCTATATAAAATATTGGTGTTACCCAGTAAAGTTTTTCTTATTTTAATAATATTTTTATATGTTGATCTATACGTAGGTTACAGAAATCTTGCTCAAATCTTGAAGTTACCTTATACACAGACTAACACATTGCTCGACTCACAAATAAATACTGATTTTAAGAATGTTTTGCAGTATAAAGCTTTATAAATACTTTTAGTATTCTCTGTCGTCATTTTCTGAAGAAACAGTTTTTTCTTCTTTTCTTACTGATTTTACATCTGACGAAGGCTGAAGAAGATGTCGAGTGAAACGTTGTTGCAACTTCAAGAATATGATGTGGCATTAATTTTCGGAATGAAATTTGGAATGTCACTGAATATAAGTAATGTCAGTATGAAAATAAAAGTGACATCAATATAAAAATGAAAATAACGTCAGTATAAATCTATTAGGTTGCAACAGAAAATGTTAGTAATGCAGAAAATAAGCAGTATTCTCTTCTCTGTTTGAAAACTAAAAAGAACACTGTTTTGTTATCATTATAAATATTGAACCTTTTCTTTCTTTTTTTTTTTTTTTTTTGCATAACAGCAAAGAGAGAGATCAAGATATTAAGAGATGGGACGATGCGCGGGAAAAAGTAGATTCATGCTTTTCCCAAAGAGAATTAGAGCCAAGTAAACATGAACAGCATCAGCTAAAATTCGAACCCGAATCGTTGATTCCCGCTTTCTGTGCTGATAGCCATTAAACTATTACCGAGGACCAAGATATCGATCCTCACGAATCTCCACTTAAAGTCTATGTGTTCTTTTTATGATCAATTTTTTTTCATGCGATGTAAATTACCTTCTGCCCTTTTCCTAAACCACTGAGATGCATCTAGAATTATTATTATTATTATTATCATTATTATTATTATTATTTTATCTGCAAATATTGACTTAATAACCACAGAATCATTTTTAGAATTACCAAATACTTTTTAAGACCAGAAAAAACATAAATCTGAATCATGCATTTTATTGACTCGCCTGTAAGCGATTATAATTATTATTATTATTATTATTATTATTAATAATAATAATAATAAATTTTCTGAAACTGCACAAGGCATGGTATGCGTGGTCCTGATCTAATTAGCAGACATATTCAGTGGTGCCTTGAATTACGAGTTTAACTCGTTCCGTGACGGAACTCTTAATTCAAATTGCTCGTATGTCAAATCAATTTTTCCTATTGAAATGAATTGAAATGTCATTAATCTGTTCCAGACCCCCCAAAAAACACCGCAATTTTTTAAATGTCTTTAAATAAGAAAAATGTACTTATAAATAACGAATATAGTATAAAAACACAATGCAATAGAATGTACTGTAATAAACTGGTTTTATTAAGTATATTTTCTTTGGAGCTCAGACAACTTGAAGATGCATACGGAGGTGAAGGATAAAGACTGAACAGAATAATTGAATTTTATTCGCTGATTTTCGCCGTCTTCCCCACGCTTTCCTCACTTTCATCTGCAGGGGTTTTCGATAAAAAAAACCCTGTCCAATGAGGTCTGTTTTATCCTCTCTTTGAGAATGTTTCTGAAATGAGTTAGGCAAGTGTGATTAAATAGCGCCATCGCACGCCCAGTTGGAACTTTTTCTGGGTGTTTCTTTTGAATAAAGTCTGAAAGTTTCTCCCACATTCCCATCATTTCATTTGTAGAGATAACCTCCTCCACCTCCTCTGCGTCACCTGTTTCTTGCAAAGCCTCCGTTTGCTGCTCCATCTTTAGCTCTTTTGTTGTCAGTTTCTCGGAGTGCTCCTCGATCAGCTCGTTCATGTCACCTTCATCCATATCTCTGTCCATGGACTTGCCAAGGGATAAAATCTCCTCCACAACTGCTTCTTCGGTTTCAAGTCGTTCAATGTCCGTTTCAGACACAACCTCAAGCCACAGCTTCTTCCACGCAGAGATCAAGATCCTCTTTGCAACACCCTGCCAGGCCATATCAGTAATTCTGAGGCATATCCCGATGTTATAGTGGTTCTTCCAAAACTCTCGAAGGGTGATATTTGTGCTCTCTGTCTCCAGAGGTACTTGGTGAAGAGCTTCTTGAAATTAGTTGGTCCATGGGCTAAAGGATAGGGTGGAAGTTAGAGAACCTTTATAAACTTGAACTCTCCGAGGATGTCATCTTCGAGGTTAGGTGGGTAAGCAGTTGCATTGTCCAGGATGAGAAGGGATTGCAGGAGTAGATTATTCTCCTGGAGATATTTCTTAACATCAGGACCAAAAACCAAATTCACCCACTTTACAAAGAACTGCCTGGTGACCCACACCTTCGGATTTTCCCTCCACATAACCTTCAGATTTTCTTTCAGAATCTTATGTGACTTAAATGTCCTGGGGTTTCCCGAATTATAAACAAGCAGCAGCTTAATCTTGCAGTCGCCGCTAGCATTGGCGCAAAGTGCGAGGTTTAGCCTACCCTTCATTGACTTGTGGTCAAGCATCCTCTTCTCCTCCGCCGTTATATAATCCTCCTTGGCATCTTCCACAAAAGTCCTGTCCCGTCACAGCTGAAGACTTACTGTGGGACGTATGATTCCACTGCTATAATTCCGGCAAAGTTTTGAGGTAATGCTCAGCTGCCTTCATATCCGCGATCACTGCCTCACGATGCCTGACAGCAGAATGAATGCCGGTCCTCTTTTTAAAATTCTCGAGCCGGTCCCGACTGGCTTTAAACGGTTCGCCCGATGCCTCGTCCGTCGAATTGCCTGATGTCTGCTGCATCAAATCAGCATAAATATCTCGTGCCTTCTTGCAAATTATAACCTCCGTCACGGTATATAGTGCGAACTGCTTTTCCGTTAACTACACCATCAGCAGCTGCTCTGTATTTTTATGAATAGATGTCCGTTGTTTAGAAATTATTTTAACGCCCATGGCTGGCGTTATAACCTTTATCGACTCCTTCTGCTTTAGTATGGCGCAGATTGAAGAAGTTCTATGCCCTTTTTCTTCACTATGTCGACTACGCGCACATCTTGGTCATGCTTTTTCAATAATTTCTTTCTTTACTTCAATTCACCACATCCGCTTCTTCTTCTTCTTCTTCTTCTTCTTCTTCTTCTTCTTCTTCTTCTTCTTCTTCTCAGCGCTGTCCTTCGTACTCACTTTCTTCGAACCCATGGTTGGAAAAACGAAGTTTTACAAAATAACTGCAAGCATAAGGAGCACTGGTGCTTCCACTGGGAGCTAACCACTTAAAGTGAACGAGTGAGACACGGGATGCTAGGCAGATGTTGTAATGTTCACCGTGGCTTTTGCTGCGCCAACTAGCGGTGAGATATCTGATGCTGGCACGTAACCCGAGTTTTAGCTCTCAACTCAAAGCAAAAAATCGTCAAAGAAACGATTCGTATATCGAAAAACTCGTTAGTTGGGACACTCGTAAGTCAAGGTATCACTTGATTCATTCTTGGTTTGGTGAATTAAGATTGGCTCCAATGAACTTCCCGTTAAATACCAGATTTGTTTATCAGTTGTCTTACTTTAACAATTTGGGCGTGTGGGTGTTGACGTACTGTGCATCTCTGTCCATGCGCAAGAGTAGTGTGGAAGCATCATAGCTGGGTGTCGAGCGGTTTGTTTTTATGCCTGTTTGAGTAATTTGTTTTTTTACAGCTTATCAACTTTTTGAAGGTTATTTAAAGCCAGAAAATAGTTTTTTGGCTGTAAGAATTTTTTGAGGTAATAATGATTTACTGAAAGAAAATCTACTAATTAACCCATAGCTCTGGGAGCAGAAGAGGTGGATTCATATCTTTTCCATGGGTATTTGCGCGTAAGTCAATACAACGAATCCGCCTGTAACTGGAACCCGGCACTTCGATTCCCATTGCCAGCCGTCATCGATTGCACTGCACACAGGTCCAAGCTTACATCACCTGGTAGTCCCAAGCGGTCATCCATCTAGGTACTGGCCAGGCTTGACATTGCTTAACTTCGGTGATCGTACGTGAGCAGGTGTTTCAACATAAAACACTGAATGATGAGGCAACCAAGGCAATGTCTATGTCTAGCAAAGGAAAACTTCATATCTGGATACTTGGGAATATTCTCAACCGGAGATCTTCTCAGCGGACTCGATTATCCGTCTTGTAGCCATTTCTAGCTGTAAGGTTATGCGCTGTTCTTATCAAAACCTTTCATCACATCACGCACATTTGGCTGTGGAGAATGTACCGGGTATACCTTTATGAGTTTTAGTGTCATAATGAGCTTCGTATATTTCTACCTCTACCGATAATTTGTTGGCATGCTGCTTTCTCTCACTATCTCTCGCTCTCTTTCTCACTACTACTGCTTCTACTACAACTAATACTACTACTACTACTATTAATAATAATAATAGTCATAAAAAGCAAAATGACAACTTTTCCAATATTTTGCAACACTTAGAGGCTTACGACCGTATCACGCTGAAACACCGGCTCCCTTACAATCACTGAAGTTAAGCAACGTAGAGACTGGTTAGTATCTAGATGAGTATCAGTTTGGGAATAACAAGTGCGTGAAGCTTGGATGTGCGGGTGGTGTAATGGATAATAGCACGGAATTCATAATCGGAGAGCCATTTTAATTTCCGTTGGATTCGTTAGATTCACTTAAATTTGTACATACCCTTGTGAAAAGTATGAAGCCATCTCTTCTCCCCCAGCTATAGGTTAATTAGTAACTCTTGTATCGCTAAGCCATTATTATCTCCAAACAAAACAAAAAAATTCTTAGAATCTAAAAATATTTTCTGGCTTTAAATTAATCAGTTAAAAAAGTAACATTTGCAGAAGAATGCGATTTAAGAAAAGAAAAAGAAAAAAAGGACAGTGTATAACAATATTTCGACAGTATGTCTGTCTTTTTAAAGTTATGCGTAAAAATTCATACAAGTATAAAAATATAAAACAACTTTGTACAAATGTCGCTTGTCTTGTGAAAAACGGTTATACTGGTAATCAACGCGACAAAGCGAGTTGGTCGTGTAAATGGACTCCAACTGAAATGCGAATTGCATGATGGGATACATACTCATCTTAAATTATTTTCAGCTGATTAGTAAAAGCAATTAATCAAACAGTTTAATATAAATCTTATGGAACACTCCTGTTATTTTGTTCATTCCCGCCTGGATGGGTGGGACGTTAGTAATTAGCAGATGTAATTATCTTCATGCATTTTAGGAATTGAAAGGTAGGTGAATACTGGATATTTTTTTCAGAATGTGTACCTTAAAGCGTTCCTCGAAGTTGATAATAATAATAATAATAATAATAATAATAATAATAATAATAATAATATTATTAATAATAATAAAACAATGGGGTTTGTATGAAGAATGTTTACACTATAGTAACTAAATTATTTTTAAAGCTTTGTTTTGATCATTAAGGCAAATACTTACGGTTTCGATCTTCAGTGATAAACAATATGTAGCATTCTCTACAGGACATTATATCGTAGCCGAAATAGTTACGCCCTTTGTACTTGTTCTGGAGGTCGGTGTTCTAGCGGAGGTAATAAGGCCAGGATCGTGAATTTTGGCAAGCAGGCGTCCCCCACCCTCACTTGGAGGTTCAGCATCATAGAACATTTCCTGTTTGGTTAGCTAACAAGGAATTTGTAATACTTATAATTAGAAAAAATATGAACAAATCAAGCTTTTTAGTAAGTGATATTTACTAAGATTATGTAAGTGAATTACGAAACCATCTTTCAACTGTGGGACTTCAAGCTTAAAAAAAAGAAAATTACTTTTTAGCTGTTTTCGAATATTGATACCGTATTTTCTTTTCTTACAGACTTTCACCCCAAAGCTTATTTCAAGCATGTAATTAAGGACTAAGTCTAATTCCACTATATTGTCATTATTATTATTATTATTATTATTATTATTATTATTATTATTATTAGTAGTAGTAGTAGTAGTTTAGTAGTAGTAGTAGTAGTAGTTTAGTAGTAATATAGTTCTATCGTAGTTTCTCTTTCAGTTGTTATAATTCAGATTCTGGCAATTGTGAGTCATTATACTGAACCCTGACACATATCCCTTAAAGCTGTTGCCAGAATTCAGGAAGTGGAAATAAATAAAGCAATGTGTGATTCTGTTACCGCAAACAAGTTTAATCAGTATGTCTCTTCAAATAATGGACTACCGGCAGTTGTCAATTCAGTCAGTTAAGTGTCATAAGTAATACACACGATCATGTCTCTTTTTATCCATGATTGTCTAGGCCAAAGGTCGGCAACCTACAGACCGCGGGCCGGATCCGGCGCGCGAAGCCATTTTGACCGGCCCGCGAGCCTGATTACCAATGATTCTATTATTTTTAACATGAGAGACGACCTTCAAATGAAATTTGTTACATGTCATTTTCCATAGAATGTCTACACATCTCAGTGCACTAAAAATATTAGACTATCTGCCAATTATCTTTCATGAGACTTATTTTACCAAGTTGCGTTGCCTACGTTTAATGTCAAATAATTGTTACATATTTGTTATGACCCATGGCTACATTAAAAGATAACAGAAGCGAAAGGAACGATAAAGTGAAAGAGGCCAGGGAGGGACTGACATGCGAAGTAGCAGAAATCTAAAGACAGTTAAACATATGCGCATTATACATACATGCCTCATGAATGTGTGGATGATACCGCATGTGTACGTACGTAAGTGTATATGTTTGCAACTATTTGTACTCGTATGTATGGGTATATCTGCTTCGTTTTTGTTTGATGTGTGTGTGTGTGTGTGGTTCGTTTGTGGAACACTTTTCAATAACAGTTTCAAACCCACACGTCATAATTTCATCCATTTCACTTCGGTTGTTTTTTTTCACTTTGAAGTATTTTGACGTTCCTTGAGGAAAAGTAATTTTTGTTAAGTGTTTTTTAATTTTAGATTTTCTTTTGTTTTTCTGATTTCTCAATGTTTATTTTCATTATGGTTTTAAATATTTAGCTTGACAGGGGTCTGCATATGTAATTTTCCTTAATTTTTCATTAATGGCCTTCGTCCGGCCCGTGACCCGTCATTATAACACGATCCGGCCCGCGGGGTCAAATGAGTTGCCGACCCCTGCTCTAGGCGGAAGATTTTCCCGCAGGATGTTGTCATTTCTTTCTGCGGTCTGTTCTATTCAGAAGAAATGGATTCATACCTTTGCCAAGGGTATTTGCGCGTAAGTGAATGTAATGAACTCGAATTCGAACTCAGCTCTCCGATTTCTAATTTCAAGCCGTTAACCATTGCACCACAACTCACATTATCAATTATTTTTTAAAACGAAAGCCAAAGATGAAACTGAACTTTCAGAATATCATCGAATGATATTCAATGTAGAGCATTACATAAACTTCAAAATTGTATATTTGACTGAAAAAGATAAAATCATTTTGATTGACTTTAACATTCTCCAGTTATTTTACTTTTAATATCATTGAATTCAGTTCAGTTTTTCAAAACAGCATTCATCCGTGTTTTAGTGTACTGAAGTACATTGACTTCTATTGAGAATTCAATTCCTCCGTTTAAACAATCATAGTTTGAACGACCGAATTGAACCAAGTTTTAACCTTTTATTCTCTTGAACATTAAATTGACATTAAATTATTTAAAAGCACTTAGCATAACAGCGGTACCCAGACCAAAATCAAAAGTCTGGTTATTGTTTCTCAGCTTATTATTGTGACATTCTCTGGATAAAGTTTTTGAACCAAGTCTATAATTGATATTACATTAGAAAGAACAGATAGACAGAAAGATAGATACAGAGGAGTTAAACATAGAAAGATATGAATAGATAGATGCAACGACTGACAGATACATAGATATAAAAGAACAGACTGAGACAGAGATAGATAGATAGATAGATAGATAGATAGATAGATAGATAGATAGATAGATAGATAGATAGGAATAGACTGTGCAAGATTTTACAAGCTAAAGCGTTGGAATTGTTTTTTTTTCTCAAGTGTACGTCTGGAGTGTTTCAAGATAAGACCAGAGACTATCTTTGCGTGGTGTGTGGCTGTAATGGCAACTGAGGCGCGTAAGGCTAATTAACACTGACATAGCGGAATATGGCTGGAAAAGTGCCCAAACGTGGGGGGGAGAAAAGAATAACTCCACTTGAATCTAGGCAGGAAAGTAACAATGCAATGAACACGCACACGCACACATATCAACCCACGCACCAACATTCTTTTTCAATGCATATAATTTAGATATCGATACGTATATATATATATATATATATATATATATATATATATATATATATATATATATATATATATATATATCGAAATATAGTGATATACATTTTTGTTAGAAGAGTGCTCAATAACGGGGATAAAACCTTTTTAGGTATAAATAGTGTATAAATACAAATAAACACTGCATGGTGAGAGGCAGTTATATGCGATCATCAGACCACAATTAACACTGTTTATATATATATATATATATATATATATATATATATATATATATATATATGTGTGTGTGTGTGTGTGTGTGTGTGTGTGTGTGTTTGTGCGTGAGTACATGTGTTATATATAATAAGTCCATGGTCTAATGATAAAAACAATCATTATTTTGCACAATAAATAGTTATTTTTAACCACAATATCCTTCGTTTCTCATTGCCTTTAACACAGATCTTATTTCAACGAACCAGATGTAGGGGACACGTCTTTATATATATATATATATATATATATATATATATATATATATATATATATATATATATATATATATATATATATATATATATATATATATATATATATATATATATATATATATATATACTGATACGCAAAAGTTTTGAGAAATTCAACCAGGCTTTCCCTCACTGTACCTTGAAGATCAACGTTAACATAATACACTTTACTTACACTCGAAACTCGACTAAAGGATTTGGCTTCATTAAAACGCGAGCAAATTGCGAATAAATTTGCAGATAGATATGACCAGACTTAAGTAGATAGTTTGATAAAACTAGAATGATGTGTGTATGTGTTACCGCTTTTAAATGTGATATATTTATGGTTGTTCAATATTGTGCATAGTGCGTTTGTAAATATAAATGGCGTTAAGATAGAAGTTAACAGTAACAGTTTAATAACTGCTTAAGACGTTAAACTACCAATGACGATGTCGTGTTGACTTCCGTGTCATCATTGTTCGTATCTATCTATCTATCTATCTATCTATCTATCTATCTATCTATCTATCTATCTATGAATGCTATGTCTGTTCTTGATGCAGGCGATCATGGCTTGCCACATATTTGTTACCTTTATCTTGTCATGATTGCTGAAATTCGATAGTAGTCTAGTTTTGCATTTCTGCTCAAAGGATATGAATCCAAAACTGCCCTTCTTGTCAACTGGTTCCCATCCAAAGTTAGACAGTTCAGTCTATCCTGGACAAATATGATCGAAAATAGAGAGGGAGAGGAATATATATATATATATATATATATATATATATATATATATATATATATATATATATATATATATATTTCCTCTCCCTCTTTAATTTCGATCATATCTGTCGTCTTTCTCCCCCTCTGTCTATTACCTCATATCAACTTAAAACTTCCCCTCAAAAACTTGTATAAAAATAATATGTAAATTTTTAAACTATTTTCTTTTATGCCTGGAAATGTAATCTGAGGAACCAGGAAAAATCCCTTTCCTGGGGAAATAAAATATAATCAATGGACCCTTAAGGTTGTCTGTTTTTTACTTAAACTATATATACGTGTGTGTGTGTGTCTGTGTTAAGGGAGAGAGGAAGAGAGAGAAGAAGAGAGTCAATAGGAGAGATGTACAGATATGAACAGGATAAAACAGATAGATATTATCAGACTGTGATAGACTGATAGATATAAACAGGCTGAGATAGATAGATAGATAGATAGATAGATAGATAGATAGATAGACAGACATGAGCAAAATATAACAGATATAGAATGAATAAATATAAAAACATATAAAAACATTACGAAAAGTCGTTACCGAATTTCAGCGGCAAGCAATTTCCATGAAAATTTTCCCCCAGATTTTCGAAATTTAAAGGGATTCCTGGAAGGATGAAAGGCTGATCGGAAGTAGCATCAGAAAAATTGCAAGAATTCTCCTCCTCTTTTTTATCATCGCTGTATTCGTTTACCCTCTGCAAGATTTTCATTTTGCTATTTGTCCGTCGATTTGTTTATCTATTAAGAACCAAAAACGACGCCACAGTTATCATTTTTTTGCTTCTTGCCAGGTTTGTTTATCAACAGCCGGCGGGATCCAGTGTTTTGTGTTTTCTATTGACCAAGCTTGTCATTCAGGCGAATATCACTCTCAACATTATTATTATTATTATTATTATTTTAAATAAGTCTTTTTAATCTTTTCCTTTCACCTGTTTGTTTATTTCGTGTTTTTCTGTCTTTTTCTTCCAGTTACCTCCCTCCCATTTACTAACATAAACATTATTCCCCACTCTCTCTACCCGTCTCTCTCTATCGCTTCTATTTTTACCTTACCTCTTTTATCCATCTCCCCTTCATCCGACCTTCTCTTTCTCTTAAATTATATTTCCCTCTCTTTCTTCGATTTTTCTTTCTTTCTTTCCTTCTTTCCTTCTTTCTTTCTTTCTTTCTTTCTTTCTTTCTTTCTTTCTTTCTTTTACTTCTCACAATTATAGAAACAGTTCTCTGCTCTCTCTATCTTTATTCCTAGTCATCTCTATTTTCCTTCCTTTTTCTCTATCATTCCTGAGTTATCCTTCTCCTTCCCCTCCCCTTCTAAAATTTTAGCTCCTCCTCTCTCTATTTATCATTCTTTCTTTCTTTTTCGAGAACCCTTCTTCTACCACTTCTCTCAACATCTCTATCGTCCAGTTTTTTTTTTATTGTCATTTCTGTCTGTATTAACATTGTTTATATTTTTTCACTTTCCTCTTCACCGTCTCTTCATCTTCCGCCCTCTTACTCTCGCTTCCACCATCTTTGTTTTATTGAAGTTACTTTTGAAATTCGCCCACTTTTCCATCTTAACCTTTTATCGCCTCTTTCTCTTTTTACCTGATTATCAATTTAGCTTCTGCTATAAATCGGAATAAACCTTTCGACTTTTCATCGTTACTTCTTCTTCCCCTATCAGTAGATTTTCCATTTTCATTTTTAGCCCTTTGTTAGATAAAATTTAATTCATTTTTCATTCTTTCCAATTATTTTCACATAAAGATTTCTTTTTTTTTTTAGTTTTTCAGAATTATTTCCCTGCTTTTATTTTTGTCTTTTTTTAATATTTCCTTTGTTAAAACAGCGATAATTCCGATGTATGAATTCTTTCTTTCTTTCTTTCTTTCTTTCTTTCTTTCTTTCTTTCTTTCTCGATAATTCGCATTTCTGTCTTTAGTTTCGACATAACTCTCACTAAATAAAGTTTACTGCTTTCTTTCTTACTTAACCTACAACGCCAATTGATTCTATTTCTATCACTTTCTTTCTTTCTTTCTTTCTTTCTTTCTTTCTTTCTTTCTTTCTTTCTTTCTTTCTTTCTAGGCCCTGATCGATAGCATTATAATTACGAAATAATTCACACATTACGTATTTAATCCCTATAATCTTAACTCATTGCTCCCCACCTTCTGGTATTCACGTTCCATTGTACAGACGGGAGGTGTCTATTGGCGACTGAATATACCGAGCTCACCTCATTAGACTACATAATTGCATTGATACAAACACACACACATTTATACACACACACACACACACACACATTTATATACACACACACCTACATATATACACATATGTATGTATGTATGTATGTATGTATCTATCTATCTATCTATCTATCTATCTATCTATCTATCTATCTATCTATATATATATATATATATATATATATATATATATATATCTGTGTGTGTGTCAACATGTGTATTCATATCAACTTGTACAAAAAAGTTTTCATTTTTCAGTTCTAAGCCGTATTAGCGGGTCACAAATATGACTTAGTACCGGTGAAGATGGAATTCACTACCTTATGAATATTGCGTGTGGCTTTCGTTAGTTTAATTAAATCTATCTATCTCTGTATCTATCTATCTATCTATCTATCTATCTATCTATCTATCTATCTATCTATCTATCTATCTATCTATCTAAAAATAATATAATACTTACCTCAGTTTCTACCTAAAACGCTATCGATAAGAGGATCTCGCTTATTATCGAAGTGCAGACAGTTTTTTCTAAGTCAACGTTTGAATAGGGACCCACTTAACCGCTATTAAGCCCAGGTTCCGATACTCGCCCTAAAACCAAATTCACCATTTTCGTCTATTTCTCTCTCCGTCTTGATTTAACATATCCACCACCTTAGTCGCATCACGATAAAAAGGCGCCCTCTAGCCGTGATTTACAACAGAAGAGGGAAAAGCAATAATAATAATAATAAAAAAACATGATAGAATGAAATAAACAAAGAATAAATGAATACATAGCACGTTTGTATTAAAACACGCGAGTGAATGAGATTAAGCTGATCAGATCAAAGAATCAGTTTATAATACCATTTGTCCAAATAAAACGATGTTTCCTTTACAAAGCAGGTCTGGAAAATCCCTTTCCTGTTATACTTTTACTTCTACATACATGATTATACATACATACATACATACATACATATATATATATATAAATTTTCATGAATCTGTTTTTCTTTTGTCAAGTGCTTAATCAATGCAAATCTGTAATTATGCAAGTATGTGTGGGGTGTGTTTGTATGTATATGTCAATGAATAGAAATATATCTATTTGCCTATCTATCTATCTATCTATCTATCTATCTATTATATATATATATATATATATATATATATATATATATATATATATATATATTTCAGTCTATTCACATCTATCTATCTATCTATCTATCTATCTATCTATCTATCTATCTATCTATCTATCGGCAGTAGTGTGTCAGACAGGTTAACAAGTAATTGGTATCTATCGCGGGCTAATTCATAAAAAAAGAGACGTAACTTCATATTTGCTGTCATCAATCTTTTTTCTTCATTAAGCAAAACTAAGTTGATCATATTTTTCAGCTGCCGAAGAAATCAATTATGGACGGAGTGACATCTCGTTAAAGAACTGTATCTACTTAATAAATGTATATGAAAAGGATTTCAAACAAAAATATGGAAATATGATGCATCGTTGGAGAAAGGATAAACAATAAATAAATAGGCATAGTGTTACTTATTTTATTCTACTGAAATATTCGAACATCATACTATTATTATTATTATTATTATTATTATAACGTGGCGCAATGTTCATTATGATTGACTCGAGTCGATTCGCTAGTGTCGTGAGCTTAATTCTACACTGATCGACTAATTGTT
This sequence comes from Acanthosepion pharaonis, assembly GCA_903632075.3. NCBI lineage: Eukaryota > Metazoa > Mollusca > Cephalopoda > Sepiida > Sepiidae > Acanthosepion > Acanthosepion pharaonis. The sequence continues at coordinate 3,514,513 of CAHIKZ030001358.1, read as the reverse complement.
TTTTTTTTCTGTTTTTGGTGGGAGAAAAGTTTATATAGAATATTAATGTTATTTTCAATAAGAAAAAGGAAGTGAATGCGAAAATTAAAACAAATAATGAACAATGAATACACGTGGTAGAAAAAGAGAGACAAAAAATGGGTAGCTGGCCAATAAAAATGGAGCAAAATTTAAATTACATTAAATGATAAACACGCTAAAATTAATCGATTGCAAGCCATGATCTATCTATCTATCTATCTATCTATCTATCTATCTATCTATCTATCTCAGTCTTTTCCCTTATCTGCTAAAAAGAAAAAATAATCTAAATTTGCCAGTCGATGCATCTATTTGTTCATATCTTTCTGTCTAACTTCAATCTATCTATCTATCTATCTATCTATCTATCTATCTATCTATCTATCTATCTATTTGGCAAGTAAGCATTATTTATCTTGACTTTATAAGAAGTGTGCAGTTAATTTATCAAATTTTCAAATTACTGTTTATGTTGTTTACATTAGGTTATGTTTCGGGGCAGAAATGAATTATCCAGAAAGATCGTCGAAAAAATGTGTGCTTATAAGCAGTAATTTGGACTTTGCCAACTTGAAGATTCTCTGTGGGTGAATGTTTAACACCACGTCAGGCTATATGACGGCTTACTTATGGGATACAGGTTCGATTCCAGACGGAAAACGCATATTTTCTACGAAATTTCTCGAACATTCAGGCCGGTAAATGTAATTAATTTTGTTTAATTAAACAGAGCATTTACTCAAATAAGTTGTATTCATAAAAATAACTTATAAACAGAAAATATATTAAAATATTTGTCGGATTTAATCCATTTCATCTAATATATTTGATTATATATAATAAAGAAATGTCATTGTCATCAATAATACAAACCCCTAAATGCAGTCTTAATAAATTTAGTGTAGTATATGAATTTTTTTATTATTATTATTCTTATTATTTTTATTTTCTTGATTTCTGGCGTTTATACATTTCTTTCCGGGTCCCGCCCAGGGACCTAAGGTTAGAAATGGCATCATGACACTTTCCACTGACAAAAAAAAAAAATTACATAGATAAAGCCCTTCGTAAAGTGTGGGCTGTACTTGTCAGAACAATTTTTTGTATCTCCTTGAGGCATTGACTTCCAGGAATCCCTTCAATTAGTCTACTGCAATCTTTTCCAACCTGTCCTAGGGCTCCAACTACAACAGGGATTGTTGATGTTCCCATATGCCACATTTTCGAGATTTCTATTTCAAGGTCCTTGTATTTTGACAGCTTTTTGAATATCTTCAAAGGTACATTGCAGTCAGCAGGGACTGCCATATCAATAAGGAGGCACTGTTTTTGTTTCTGGTCTTTAATAATATCTGGGCGGTTGGCTTTGATTGTTCTGTCAGTGTGTATTGTGTAGTCCCATAGAATTGTAACAGGTCCTATCTCCGTAACCGAATCTGGGTGGTTTTCATACCAGTTTCTTTCAGTTTCCTTCCCGTAGAAGTTGCAAATTTTCCAGTGCAGATATTGGCCCACTCTGTCATGCCGGGTTTTATATTCAGTGGGTGCCAATATCGTGCAACCTGATACACGATGATCAATCGTTTCTGGGTATTTATCACAGAATCTGCATTTTGGGCTGACACAATATTTTAGTATATGTGCTTGATAATTCCTAGTTAGCAAGCATTGGTCCTGTGCAGCAAGGATAAAACCTTCAGTTTCAGCTTACAACCCTGCACTACGTAGCCACTGATGGGTACGGGTTTTGTCTACGTCAGCTTGTTTGGTACGGGCAGGGTATTGGCCATGAAGCGGTTTATCTTGCCATCGCTTCTGTATCTGGTCGGTTGCATTCGTCTTTGCTCTCTTTTTAAAGTATTTTGCAGTTTCAACCGGTGTATTGTGCTGTAGTTGCATCTCTACGCCCATTTGAAACTCCATTTTTGAATTTGTTGGCTTATTTTATTACGGAGTAAAGACGCTTACTACTTTCATGTTCCTTGACGCATACCATCATCCAGTCTTCTGTAGTTTCCGAGTATCTTTGGAGGCCAATTGTCGTAGTTTTGTAGGATAGTTCTAGTTGAACTAATCCTCTGCCTCCTTCGGATCTTGGCACATACAGACGATCAACATCAGCTTTGGGATGATGCATGCGATAGCAAGTGAGAAGCTTTCTCGTTTTGGCGTCCATTCGCTTAATTTCAGCTATGGTCCAGTTAAGGACATTAAAGCTGTATTGCACCACAGGGACAGCCAATGTGTTTATGGCCGATATTCTGTTTTTTGAGTTTAGCTCAGTATTTAGCACCAGACGTACACGCCTGGAGTACTCTTTTCTTATTTTTTCCTTCATTTGGGGGTGTTGTATGCCATCTCCTTGCTAATTCCTAGGTACTTATAAGCTTCATCATGCTAATCTTTGTGACAAAATCTAAATCTATTAAGGCTGTTTCTGTAATTCTACCTTTCTTGAATGTTACTTTTTGCACATTTATCTAATCCGAAGTCCATACCTATGTCGTCACTGAATTTTTTTACAATATTGAGGAGGCCTTTCAACTCATTGTCGCCTTTGGCAAAGAGTTTGAGATCATCCATGTAGAGTAAATTATTATTATTATCATTATTATTTACTTTGATTTCTGGCGTTTACACATTTCTTTCCGGGTCCCGCCCAGGGATGTAAGACACTTTCCACTGACAAAAAAAAAAAAAAAAAAATATTACATAGATAAAGCCCTTCGTAAAGTGTGGGATGTACTTGTCAGAACAATTTTTGTATCTCCTTGAGGCATGGACTTCCAGGAATCCCTTCAATTAGTCTACTGCAATATTATTATTATTATCATTATTATTATTATTATTAATAATAATAATAATAATAATATAATCTATACATTACTCATAAAACTAGAACTCTCTCGTTGACTAAGCCACTTATCCAATAATACTTTTCTAAGGAATCCGAAAGATAACTGTGAAAAAAAAACACAAAAATAATATTGGAAATTAATTTCAAAAAAAAGGTTACAAATATTAAATATTAAAACTGTTACTTTTGAATTTGACAGGGTATGTCATAGTGGTTAAAGTTGAAAGGTTATTCTATTTCTGGAGGAATGTTTGAACTGAATTGAGTCTTTCATATCAAATCGCGAATTGAAATTTGTCTTGAATAGTCACTCTTTAAGATCTTTCTTGGATTAATGCAGGTATTCCCCAGGGCTCTATCTTTAGAACTTAGACCAAAATGTAAAAAAATAAAAGACCTTTGAGGAAAATATAAAACAATAAAAGAGCTTAGACTAAAACATAAAAAAATACAAAAGATCTTAGACTAAAATATAAAAAAAATAAAAATAAATGGTTAAATCAGAACTTTTTATTATTTAAAATAAATAAATACAAAAATAATTTATCAAATTAAAATAAAATAATAATTACATTAAAAGCAAAGAAAATAAAGTCCACCAGAGGACAAAACGAGTCAGTAAAGACAAGTATTCATTATCGCTTTTTACAGATATATTTTGTACATCTTAATTTTTATACACATACACTCTCGCTCACGCACACACATACACAAATACATACACACATACACACACACAAATACACACACACATATATATATATGCTTGGTTTGTTTTCTGCTGCTTATCAACCCTTTGCAGGTTGTTTAAAATATTTTTAGATTGTAAGCATTTTGGGGGAGAAAATTATAATTTAACTACTAATTAACTTACTAATTAACTCATAGCTGGGATGAAAAGGTGGATTCATACATTTCCCAAGTATATTTGCGCGTAAGTAAATATAACTGACCCAACTGGAATTGGAACTCGGTTCTCCGATTAACAATTCCGAGCCATTATTCATTACACCACGCGCACATCCAAGCTTTCATCACCTGGCATTCCCAAGCCGTCACCCATATATATATATATATATATATATATATATATATATATATATAAGGGTGTGGTATTTCTGCAAGCATCCACCTACAGAAAAATGTTTTTTGTGAAAAATCACCCACTGACAATGCGTATAAATTATTTTATACAACCAAATGAAAGACAGAGATTATAAATGTAAGCTTTGTCTGTTGATAGACAATAAATTTTGCTTTTTTTTACTTGGCTGTCCCATTGGCACAATATATATATATACATATATATATATATGTGTGTGTGTGTGTGTTGGTGTGTGATTCGTTTCGTTCATTAAAGAGGAATTCAGGTTGTACTTATATAACTGTAAGGTGTTTTACGCGTGGTCAGCTCCAATCACGCTACCAACACACAGTCGGTGCACCTCCAACATAAGAGAGAGAATGCCGAGGAAAGCAGAAGAAGCGAGACAAAGATAAGCCGTAGTTTTCGTCCGTCTTTAACTTTAGGTTGTTGTTGTTTTTAATATAGAATAAAATTTCTTTCGCTCTTTACACGGACGGAATTTTAGCAAATTGTAATCAATCTCTCTCGAAAAAAAGAAAAAAAAGAAAAAGAAAAATGGAAAATTGCCGATAAAATCTGGTTAAAATGCCCGAACTGAAGGAGCAGAAAAGTAAAAGTATGATTTTTTTCTTTTTTTGCATTTAGTTAAAATTTCAAATTGTCTACTAATATACACTTATCTGTTACAGCTGGAAGGCGAAGTGGAGGAAAAGATTTCGACAGTAATTATTGCTAGCATTAAAAAAATAAATCAATATATATTTTATATATATATATATATATATATATATATATATATGTATATATGTATATATATATTTAAGTTACGAAGAACTTGGTAAACCGAATGGGTAATTCCAAGGAGGATGAAATCCTGAGAGCTCAATGTGAATCCAGAGCTAATATTTAATGAAAAAACAGACCACTTTAATTACAATAATTTATTTCACCAAAATCCTTTTGAAGGACTCCGGATCATCCGGTAACACTTCAAACAACGAAATATATATATATATATATATATATATATATCTGTGTGTATCTGTGTGTGTGTGTGTGTGTGTGTAAAATTTCAGATATATCGGTATATGGACAATATGAATAAAAATTTCCTTTTTGTCTTTATATATATATATATATATATATATATATATATATTGAAAATAAAAAATATTAAAAATTAAAATCTTCAGACACACTGGGTTGTATATTAATATTCTTTCGTTTTTATTATTTCATTTAGATTCCTCGACTAGTTTCGGCCAACATGGCCATCATCAGGAGAAAAAAAATTCTGCTTGTTGGTAGCAGTGAACTACAGAAATGAATGTTTTGATGGAGAAAATTTGGTGTTTGTCTCATTTGCCAAAGATGTCTTGTCCTATTTTATTTGTCCTATTATTTTAAATCTGTTTTTATGTTCTGTGGTATTAAGTCCTTATATATATATATATATATATATATATATATATATATATATATATATATATATATATAGGGAGCTGTCGATGGTTGTACTAGTACGAAATTACAAGTCGTCGTGACCGAGTGTTTGAGTGTAATGGCCTTGTTTAGACTGCAGATCACATCAGAAGATGTGGTCTCCCCAGAAACAAATTTCTGCTCAGTATAGCTGCAGTATAAACGACATACAAGCCAGTTTCGCTCACAGCTCATCTTTCTATATTCATGTATATATATATATATATATATATATATATATATATATATAATATATATATATATATATATATATATATATATGAATATATAGAGATGAGTGTGATATATATATATATATATATATATATATAGAGAGAGAGAGAGAGAGAGAGAGAGAGAGATGAGGTGTGATAGAACGAAACTGGTTTGTATGTCCTTTATACTGCAGCTATACTAAGCGGAAATTTGTTTCATTGTTCTGCTACTTCCATGGAAAGTGGTTAGATGAACTACATTTCTTAATTCCACCAGTTCTAAACTTCACTGTTAGGATCCGCCATGCTCCGCACGCACGTTGCCGCCAACCATCCTCATTACTTCCGTATTCCATTAGTGAGAAAGAAGTTTCACTCGAGTAGATTTCTTCTGCAATCAACTGCTCTGTGGAATCGACTCCAAAGAGAATGCTTCCCCGATCACTAAATCTTAACCAGTTCAAGTCTAGGGTCAACAGTTATCTTCCTCACATATCCGCATAAAATGTGCCTTTTACTCTGTAAACCTCTACCTCGAGTGTCTCTTGGGCCTTGTACAGGATAAAGTTAACTGTAAATATCTATTTGTCTATCTGTCTGTCTGTCTGTCTGTCTGTCTGTCTCTCTCTCTCTCTCTCTCTATATATATATATATATATATATATATATATATATTGATACTGAATCTAGAAATAATCTTTGTTTTCTTCTAAGTTGAAAGAAACATGTTACAAATTTACAAAATTCAATTTGTTTTTAAACAAGCCCCGCATTTTATTTTACTGTTTAATGGATTCTTTTTAGTACATGATCCTTAATAAAACGGAGACACTGAACATCCTGACCCGCTTCCCAAAATCTAACCTAATGACCAAATATCGGAATTTATTTTGGTACCCGTTTTGGTTAGACTGAGGACTTATCAGTCCTTCCTAGAATTTCATGATTGACAGAGCCTTTTGTGCATTCCTGCCATCTCCCACTCAAAACCGTGTTTTTCTCCCGTTTTATGAGGGAACTGAAAGAAGATCACTTAACTAAAAGACAAGCAGTAACAAATAGCACTGCTTTCATAACCTTTATATATTTACGATTCTGTGTGTAAATTCTTTCACCTTTTGTTGACAGCTAACTGTATGCTTTTGTATTACTTTGTATATTTCTTTGACAGTATTATTTTCGCAAAATCATTCGCTGCTAATTATTTGTTCCGATTGAACAAAACAACAAGGATCATAACACCTGGCCATAGATATACACAGAAAATGTTATTGGCTAGTGACACTCACACGCGTACACGTATGTGTATGCATGTGTGTGTGTGTCTATTGACATTACACTCACGTGTGGCCAATCTGGAATTGTGATTCCCACAGCAAAAGATAGGCACACACACACACACACACACACACATATATATATAAATATATATATATAATTAATAAACAAATAAATGCAAAATTCCCTCATATGGGGAATAGCCTATTTCGGTCGGCAGACGATCAAAACGGTCGCCTGTCTTCTCAACTTCGGTGTAGAATTAGTTCATGCCTATAAAGTTAAATGAGGCCTCATCTAACATCATAGGCATAAACTCATTCCACACCGGGGTTGAGAATACAGCGAGCTTCTTTCTTTTTTGTTTTGGTTTAATATTTTATATTACTAGGGTCCACTTATATATACCAACGGATTTTCTACCTTTACTACACCCCTCCCCACACACATGTATATATATAATTTTTATTTTCCCAAGTACTTTGTCTCATCTGACACCATCTTCGGGGGTTAAATTGTCTGTGGATGTGTATGTATATTTTTATAAATTAGAAACATTTTTACTGTCCGTTTTACTGCATTTTTTATCGCTCTATATTCAAATTTACGAGATTTTTTCCATGCAAATCCGGCAACTCTTGTATTTATTAATTTATTATTATTTTTCTTATATATATATATATATATATATATATATATATATATATATATATATATAAAGCTTTGTTGATACAAACATATAAGAACTTTCTTGCTATACTCATAGTTGACTATTTTTGGCTTTAATTTTTTTTATATAAACGAGTTCTAGGATTTTAAGTTTTTCCTTATTATTATTTTGGTGTAATATAGATTTATTTTCAGCTAATATCTATTTAAACTGCTAATGTGGACATGAGTGTTCCTTTAAATGCTGTAAGACTGAACTAAGCCTATCTAAGTGGAATGTAAACCTCCGCGATAGCATCGTCGTTGTAAAACCAACATACGTATTAACAGTTTGTCAGAGATGCAATCTCCTAATGGACATCTAATTTGATATGCAATGTTGGCCTTTTTCAGATTCTAATTGACGCAGAAGAATTGTTTTTGACAATTAGATTGCTTGTATTAAATTTACTATATTATACAGTACGCAAAGTAGGATGTGGTATAACGGATATCAGCTCGAAATGAGAAATCTGAGAGCCGTGTTCGTATTCCAATTGAGTTCCTTACATTAACTTACGCGCAAATACCCTTGGAAAAAGTATGAATCCAATTCTTCTCCCTTCAGCTATAGGTTGAATAGCAAGACAGACTGGGTCCTATAGCCTTTGTTAGCAACCAGTCTACCGCAGAAAGAAATAGCAACCTACTGCCAGAAAATCTTCTGCCTAGTCAATCATGGATCAAAAGAGACATGATCACCCAAGCGTGTATGACGTATGGCACTTACTGATTGATTGATAGTATACAATCCATCTCACCTTTTTAATTTGGATTAGTGGAAGATACATTATTGTTTATGAGTCTTTTCAGAATTTTTTCTACTACTTTTAGTTAGAATGAATTTGATTACAATTTAGTAATAACTGGAGTGAACAAATGGTAGACATTTGAGAAGACACACACACTCAGTGCCGACAGAAATTATTGGCAGAGTATTACTTCTTTTTGAATATAATTACGTTTTTTTTATCATTTCTGCACAAGTAAGGCGTTAATGCCACTAAAACGCAAAGGTTCACTAATGGTGAGGAAAATGAGAAGTGAGTGAGGAGAAAGGAACGATAAAAGAAAAGGCTTCAGGGAAACAGAAGATATCGATTAACGTTGCATTTAATTTTTTTAAGATCATAGGTGACAGGGAAGTAAGAAACCGGAAGTGAATTCCAGAGTTGCGAGAAGTACGAGAGAAGAAACTATTAGAATAGAACTTACGGTTACATTTAGTTAATTCGAGATTAAAACGATGAGACCTAATTAACAATCTAGCAGTCGAGGTACCAAAGGCGAAACCTCATAAGAACAACTCCCATGAAAATATTTATAGAAAAGACACAAGCAAGCCACGTCAGGGTGGTGTTTAATGTGATTGGAGCGGAGATGCAAGATCTGTATTGTTGCAGTTGATTCGTTCTTTAAGTTTGACGCAGTTAGAAGTTCTAGGCGGATGTATACACAAAAATAAATTTCTACAAGGGATATTTCACTATTTAAAACAAAACTTTAACAAATTACAAAAACGAAAAACAAAAACAAATCCCAAATTAATGACACCAGAATTGTACAAAAATGAAAATTATAAATTCTTTAGTCTATAGAGAATAAAAGTTTAAATATCGTAATTCATTCTTTCTTTTTTTTGAGGATTATTATAAGTTTTAGGCAGATGTATAAACAAAAATAACTTTCTATTATATATATGCAACAACTATATATATATATATATATATATATATATATATATATATATATATATAACAACACCAGAAAAAACACCCTTGAAAATAGCTATAGAAGTGGCCGAAAGCGCTCGGGAACAATTTTTATAGTCCTTAATTTCTACAAAACGAAAAAATATTAGGATGTTGGAAAAACTTAATCAAAAATTAATTCAATCTTCCTTGTCGACCATATTCAATGAAAGATATTTGAAAGAAAGTTTGCTGCCAAAAGATACATTTTATATATATATATATATATGTGTGTGTGTCTGTCTGTCTGCGTGTCTGTCTGCGTGTGTGTGTATGTGTATGTGTGTATTATTACACAAATATAAAAGAATCGAGATATATAGACATACAGGTAGTAGACAATACAGATAGACAAACAAACTAATGCAACAAATTTTTAAGATAAAACTTTGCTGCATTTGGTGAAGAGCAAAATTCTAAGAAAACAAAAATAATCAGCCAGCAACAAATAAAAAAAATCAATGGAAAAAAATAAAGTGGACGCTGAAAATTTTAAATTTAACGTTAAAATTTTTATTTATTTTCTATTTTCTTTTCGTTATATTGTCAAACCGATATCATTTAGTTTCCTTTTGTTTGTATTTATATCACTTTTGTTATTAAATATCCACATTCTGATTCTGCACTTTCTATAACACCGATTTATAAAAAAAAAAAAGCTACTTTAATTAAAAGAGAAAGCAATTTACAAAGACGGAAATATATAGGAAGTGCTTTAATCACTACATCACCCACAGTAAATTTACTAACTTTATTAGAAATAGTGATTTTTTTATGAGGGAAGTGTTAGGTTTTCTAATGCAAACCAAATGCATTATTTCCTCTAACCCCAGCCCTCAAATCCTTCACTGCAGATTCACATTCATAAATTACATAACTTTTGAGAAGTTTGTTTTCATCTACTTCTTCATCTTACTTATATACTTATACTTTGTGAAGTGTTTGCTTGATTGTATTCATAGCTTTATTCAATATTCTTAATAGTTCGCATCTCTGTATTCACATTCAAAACAACAGCTTCTTCAACAATTTTCTTGCTGGTCAATCTATTGCTGGTCATGCCACTTTTCTTGCTGGTTATTCTATTTTACTTGCTGGTCAAGCCTCTTTTCTTACTGGCGAATGTATTTTTCTAGCTAGCCAATGTATTTTTCTTGCTAGTCAAGCCACTTGTCTTGCTGTGCAATCTATTTTTCTTGCTAGTCAAGCTACTTTTCTTACTGGCCAATCTATGTTGCTTGCAAGTGAAGCCACTTTTATTGTTGGCCAATCTATTTTCCTTGCTAGTCAAGAGACTTTTCTTGCTGACCAATCTATTGTTCCTGCCAGTCAAATATCTTTTCTTCCTGTCCAAGCTATTTTTATTGCTGGTCAAACCTCCTTTCTTGCTGCTGAATCCACGTTTCTTGCTGGTCAATACACTTTTCTTGCTTGTTAATTTTTTTTAAACATTTTTTGACTATCTTGTCGTGTTATTCATAAAGTCATTGTTTTTTTTGTTCTTAGCTTACTAATGTTTACAATTTCTTTTTTGATTCTTCTAGGATCTCTGACTATTTCGAAATTTCCTAAAGTGTGTTTCCATTAATAAGGTTAAAATATGTTGTTTCTCTTTTTAGCTTATATTTTTCTCATGACAATTTCCTACATCTGAAATAATAAAATCGTTGTCATTAACTATTAAACTACACTATATATGTGTGTGTGTCTGTTAATGTGACGAAAAATCTAGTAAATGCGTAGTAAGTAACTAACAAATAAATATTTCTAATAAAAACAGATATCATAAGATGAAATTAACATTGTACGTTTATCAGTTTAATTTAAATATATCCTGCAAAACATTTCAAAACTCGGTGGATTAATATCATATCTATTGTGAAATTATTGACTTGCATAATAAAATCTTACATAGTGTATAGCGATGGTGTTTATAAGAAAACGCATAGTTGCAAAGGATTTCACACACACACAAATATATATATCTATATAAATGAAGACTGAGGTTAACACCAACATGAAAACTATATTTCATCATATATATATATATATATATATATATATATATATATATATATATATATATATATATATATATATATATATATGTGTGTGTGTGTGTGTGTGTGTGTGTGTGTGTGTGTCTGTGTGTGCTTGTTCGCACGCGTGTCCTCGCATCGCGTGTATCTATACATGTTTATGGACTATATAGGAAAGACGTAATTGAGATGTTGGTGCTGAGACGGCCCAAGGATTCTAACCCAATTTGTTATAGACTTGCACATTCATTACTACTCGACAGCCTCAAGGAAAGAAACATTATTTTCAAACTATCATAGAATATTAATAATTTTCGACGTAACAATCGAACTGTATATGTGAGATCACGAAAAGAATCTAAAAACAATACCAAGGAAACAGATGTTAAATATATAGAGAAAATATAAAACAACTCAAATAGATAATAATCAGTAATAAACAGAAAAAAAAAGTGTCTGGAACATACAAAAGACGCAAACGCAGAACATGCTTGAGATGCTACGTATGGGTAACTTTAAAAGGAAAATAGATTCACTGATAATCGAGACAGAAACTAATTTCTGAAGAGCAAACTATATTAAAATAGAAATAGAAAACGATCATGAACATTTGTTACATATGATAAAATTCAATTACATCTACTTAACAACTGTTCTAAACTTACACATACATTTACTTATAAGTAAAAAAAAAAAAGTAGACAAAATGGGCCGAAAGAAATTTACAGCTCTCCACTTATTCATTTGAATACGTCCAGAACCATTTGCGCCGCCGTGATGTAACTTGGCGACCAATTAAAGGCGATCTTACTACGCATATGTAAAATACATCTTCCGCGGGACAATTCAGTCGAGAGTGAGTTGTCATTAAAGGAACCTGTATGGCTGTGCGACTGTATCATTCGCAATGCCTGAATGACTAGGTTGTATCCATCTGGTGCAGAGGATTTGGGCAAAACACTGTATCATTCAGATACGTCAACCCTCACCATCAACAGATCGAATTTGGGTTCCGATTACTTTTTGCTTTACCCAACTCTAAAATCGCGGTTGAAATGCTGTCGATGTGACTACGATGAATGTGACGCGGAAGTTGATGTTTTAACTACTAAAATTCATCCAATACAAATCTCAAGAGCCACTCAAAGGAGAGGGTTACTATTAACGACGGTAATGGTGAATGAGGCGTGCGATATAAATGAAAATATAAGGTGGTAGGAAGTGAAGATTATAATGATAAGGAAGAAACATAAAAAACTGATATTTGATTTGAAGAGGTCAATATTGTATTGTTCAGCGATGCAAAGCCGCAAGAGTCTGTTCCACAAAGTAGCAGTTCTTAGGGAACAATCTGTGAGGGATTTCCTTTACTCATTTGAAGAAATGAGATTGATTCGACTCGATGAATGTCTCATGATGTTTCTTGACTCTAAATGTCTGAGCTGGTGGAACTAAACAATGGAGTGCGCTCATTTGAGCATTTGCATGAAAATAGCGACAGAGTAGCTTGTGACGTTGCGTCTGTGAGATAAAAAGACAGTAGACTGGAGAATAAGTCTTTCCCCACACACGACCTGGAAATTGAGTTCTGAGCAATTCCAGCATAGATTTACCAATTATTTTTTCCTTCACTAGGAGCAGATAAGCTCGCCTATCGCCCTGTTCACATTCCTCCCGCTCTTTCGAACAGGATTAGAGATTCATCCCTTGTTTCCCGTTTAGGATTGTGTTTCCGGTCTACTTCAACTCTAACCCCACCTCCTGAAATCTGAAATGTTATTTACTAATTATCTTTTTTTTTTTAAATAGGAGTAGATAGGTTCGCCTATCGCCCGGTTCACAGTCCTCCACTGTCTTTCGAACAGAAGTATAGGTTTATCCCTTGTTTCCTGTTTAGAATTTATTTTCAGGTTCCTTCTAAAATCTATTTCAACTCTGTACTTCTAACCTCCCAGCTTGAATTCTGAAGTTTTATTTAATAATTATTTTTTCTAATAGGAGTAGGGAGATTCGCCTATCGTCCGATTTGCACTCCTATCTGGTTTCTTGAACAGGAATAGAGGTTTATCCCTTGTTTCCTGTTTAGTATTGGGTTTCCGGTTCCTTCTAAAGTCTTCTCATTCTCTTTCACACCTTGTAGTTCCTTGCGTTTTAGTGGCATTATCGCTTATCTTGGGGTGAACTGATTAAAAAAAAAGTTATGTCAGCAAAATTCTGCTTTTGGTCTAATCTGACTTTAATAATATACACTTAATTATAAATCATGGGAGAAGGAATTAAATACTTCTTGCAGCGATAGAATGAGCTGACCGTTTTTCCAGCATCTTTAACAATAAATCCTATATACGAGGTCCGCTTGAGGCCTGGAGACACAACAGAGGTTGAAAGCATAGCACCTCATTGAAAGTAAAATAGGTTATTGTAACGGGAGGAAACTCAGCGTTTGAATAGAGACACCGACGGAGCATTTTATAAGCTGTCTTGAAATGTTTAAGGATTGCTTGGAGTACTTTGAAGAGGCATTGCCCTATATGGGTTATTTTTTTCTTTAATATTGATTGACAGATTTTTCTGTTTAAGGGCATATCAATATTTATGGGCCATTTAATGCCGAAATTAAATTTTCTTGGGAACTTGGAAGTAATAAAAAAATACCATATATGTTATTCTGCTTTCACAATTGAATACATGGTAGATGATACTCAGCTTTTTTCATGTTTGGGTAGATGTGATTAATAGAGGCCGTGATATATGTTTTATGTTGTAGTCTTGTTGAAGTTATATTTTGGAATACATATTTGATTTAAGAAATTGTATATTATATGGCTTAATGTCACGAGGGTTCTTTTATGTTGATTGTTTTGTAGCATTTTAAAAAGATTTGGGTGCAGTCGCTACCATTTGTCAGTATGTGCGTATTGTTGGTATTTTTTTATATGAAAATATATTGCTAGTATTTTTACTATAAAATGCATTTTGTACTTTCATAGCGTTTTGTTTTTGTTTGTGAGAGGTTCACTATTTGCCCGTAGCTTGGTTAGTGTGGAGCTGGGAACAACAGCAATTAAGTGGTGCTTCCACGCACACCAAAACCTTCAATCTCCTGACCAGAGACCTTGCTACCGGTTGTAGTTTATCGTCATACAAAGGACTCTTTAATATTAAATTGATAGATACTTTGCAGATGAACTGCGTTCATGCAAAAAATTATTATCTCGAAAAAAAAAACACACCATCACCAATACCCTCATTTTCATAGTCATTATTAGTAAGAAAAACAGTAAAAATAATAACTTTTTAAAAAATATATTTTTGTCATTTAAAAAAAAGAGTAACGTTCTTTGGGAGAGGAAGCCAACAAAATCGATACGAATCCTGGGATCTTTCTTCTTTTTGTGGTCTTTTAGATGAAAAAAAAAAAAGAACAAAACAAAACAAAAAAAAAAAAACGAAAAAACACGGAACCCTATACGACACCCTGATTACGTGAGCAAAGTATCTGATGTCAGGTTGACATTTATGAAGGTCTTTTAGTCGATTCAATAAATATGTCAAATTCTATTGCGCTTGCGCAAAGAAAGGCAAAAGGAAAAGTCGTCTTGAATTAAAAAAAAATATTAGTTTCTTTTAAAATCGGGAAAGAGAGACTAAAGAACAATTCTATTTATAAGCATAAAGCGAAAGTAAGAAAGAGATAGGCGAGAAATGAGTGAGGAACAATATTAATAGATTGAAAAGGAGGAAATGATATGTAATAAGAGAAGAAAAATAAAAAAAATAACAGAAAATCAAAAGAAAGAAACTATGTGTATTAAGAAAGAGAAGAAAAATAAATAAAAAAGAAAGGGAAAAGAAAAATAGAGAAAAATAAAGAAAAGAAGAAAAGAAGAACAGTAGAAAATTAAAAAAATGTAAAAAATAAAAAAGAATGAAGAAGGAATAAAGGAAATAGAATTAAAAACAAACAAAAATGTAAGTTTAAAGAAAATAAAAAAAAGGAAGAAGTATATGTAGAATTTCAAAAGAAAGGAAAACAAACGAGACATCCTTCATATGTGACACAAAAGCTCATTTAGTTCGGAATTAGTTTATCGATTTTTATCGGTAAAAAGGTTCAGGGTCTAAGAATTTAGTTACAAAAATAAAAATTAACGGATTTATTTTCTCATGTTATGATCATGAGGGTATTTTCCAATAAAAGACTTAGGAGAAGGTTTCCGATTTCAAAGATAGGGTCAATCAGTATTCAGATGACAAATCATTCAGAATTGGAAAAACACAAAGTTCATGATTTTTAGAAATTAACTTCATTAGATTTTGTTTCTACAATTCCAAGAGTTTATTTTTCAAAAGTTTTAACGAAATATTTTATACGTTAACGATTAGCACCGTTAACTCTCTCTCTCTTTCTCTCTCTCTCCCTCTCTCTCTCTCTCTCTCTCTATATATATATATATATATATATATATATGTGTGTGTGTGTGTGTGTGTGTGTGAATTGGGATCAAATACACATCAAATATGAATCAAAATCCGATAGAATGATAGGATCAAGAACAAATAGGAAACGTTTATCAATCTGACATGTTTCACTTTTATTAAAACTTCATCAGAGAATGAGATATGGAGAAGAAATGAGGAAAAAAATGATGGTATTTTTTTATTTTTGTGTTGATTTTCATTGGTTAATCAGGACTCACGTGTATTTGACGCTGTTTAACAAGTCAAATGCACGTGAAGCCTGATTAACCAATGAGAATCAAACAACACAAAAATGAAATTTCTTTCCTCGATTTTCTCTCTGTGTCTGTCTCTCTTTCTCTTTCTTTCTCTCTCTCTCTCTCTATATATATATATATATATATATGTGTGTGTGTGTGTGTGTGCGCGTGTGTGCGTGTGTGTGTGTATAATCCCCCCCCAAGCAAAACAGGAAAGCCACTAAGACACAAGGGTGTTACTGGGTGTGAAAGAATAAGAAAACAGAGTTACCTAATCCTGAGGATTTCAGTGTACTAAAGAGGAAGTTTTGGCGGGCATCGAAGCCAACGTGATTGATCTTGTGTTACATTATCACCGTGGAAAAATAGGTCTCAAAATAGAGTGTCTAGGCCATTCCTTGGGACAGAATATAAGAACGTTATTCCTTCAGAAATTCTTCTAGATCATTTCACATTAATGCGTAGATCCCTCAGGGTTATTATATCCTTGAAACTACATTCTTATCTTCATTAACGGCCTTTCCCAATCTTATCTGTTCCCAACTCAGTATTTATGCTGAGTACATAACTATTTAGTGTTGTCTTAATAGTAATTTGGATATAAGTCTGATAAAGGAAAACTGGGAGCTGATCTCGAAAACGATTTCCAATCAGTGGTTAACAGAGACAAGAAATGACTTGTAAATTTGAACGCCTCCAAAACAAAGCTGATATCTTCATAAAGAAAAATGTTTGCCTTCCATCAGAACGGCTGATGCTAACCTCCAGGAGAGTAATTCACTGCGCCTTTTTAGTCACACGTTTTCCTCTGGCATGATGTGGAATGATTTGATTTTATCAATTACTAGGTCTCCTGTTAAGAAAGTTGCTTCCCTGTGTCGTGCTAGATAATTTTTCTCGACAGAATCCATTTTGTCACTTTATATATCCGCCATTCGTCCGTACATTGAATATTTTTTCCACATATGATCTGGTGTTCCAGTAATCTATCTCAAGATTCTCGACAAAATCCAAATAAAAGTCTCTAATTTCATCAGTCCTTATTTTGGCATCTCGGCTTCAGTCACTTTCTCACTGTCGTGACATAATAATAATATGTTTTTAATCATTTTACCCCAAACAAGGCAATAAGCCATTAAGATGCGGGTGTGAAAGAATATGAGAAAAAGAAAAATATTAATAAGGAGCGAGAACAACAAAAGAAGAGCAACTAAGAAAACACAAGATGTCGATTGACATTACATTGAAATTTTTGAAAATCAAACTTGACTGGAAAGAAACTGTTATAGAACTTACGGTTACATCTGTCCATTTCAACGGTAAAATGATGAGACATTGCCGCCAATCTAGTACTGCACTTAAATTCATAAACTTTAGGTGCCACAGAGGAAAGATCACCAGAACAATTACCATCAAAGAATTTATAGAAAAAGGCACAGCGAAACTACATTATGGTGGCGGGAAAGTGACTGAAGCCGAGATGCCAGGTCAGTACCAATGATAATGCAGGTTCTTATTTTATCAAGGAACTCTCTCTCTCTCCATATATATATATATATATATATATATATATATATATATATAAAGAGAGAGAGAAAGAGTGAGATTATACTACTTTGTATTGTAACCGATTATTTTTGTTGGACAATAGCTTCAGTCAGTTTTCTTTTACAGACATTATTATTCTATAGCTTCTGTACTGTACACACACACACACACACACACACACACACACACACACACACACACACACACACACACACACACACTATACTTCAAGATTGTATTCTCAGTCCTACTTACTGTTTGTTTTTTCTTAACGATCTACCGAGGAACATTTTCATATCATTAGTAAACATCTATGCAGATGATACCACTGTTTACGAATGCACTTCCAAAAACCAAAGTGATCGGAGCCTAGCAGATGATTTGTTGTTCAGGCCATTTTTTCACAAAAATCTTGCCTTTATACCTATATATAGTTAGAAGTGCTGAAAAGCTATCAACTCATTTCAGATTTTAAAGTTTATACATTTTTTTTAGAATCCTTGATTTATTGGGCTGAGTACTTTTCAGCAACCCCTCACAAATAGACAAAATTTGTAAAAAATTTTCCAACATTCAATTTTCTATGCAATCTTCTCATGGGTGGGTATGTTAGAATAAAACAAATGAAAGTCCAATAATAATAATAATTTATTAAAAGAAATGAAATAAAAAAAATTATAGTCTTCCAAAGTTCATTTATGAATACAAATTTTTTTCTGTCCTTATAAACACAACTCTTGACAATACGTCAATGAGATTTAGATCCACATGACATGGCGGTGATGTTTTTAATCGCTAATTTATCTAAGAATTTAATAGTGATACTAGCAGAATGAGCTGAAGAGTTGTCAGAAAGAACAATGGCCATTTTTTATGCCACTGTCTTCTTATGAGGAATTTAATATGGAGAGAAGAGTTTATTTTAACGCCATTTCCCCCTTTACAGGATAATTAACGCCTAAAGGATAATCTCTCCACTACATTTGCTAACACCTCAACTAAACAGTCTTAGATTCTTCCATCGGGTAACAACCATTTTTCCAAACGTTGCAGCCATTCAGTGTTGCCTTACAATTGTCCCTGAATATCATTTTCTGTCTCAGTTGACATGCTTAATATCATTTGATTCCAGCAGAGGAGGATAAACAATTGGCTTGGTGGAGATTCTTAATATATCTGTAGGCAGTCTCGTGAGGTTTTCGGCACCCCACTGGCTTCAAAGAACTCTTTACTATTCTTAAGTGAATATTTGTGCAGTTCAATTTTCAACTGAATTTCATTCGTCGAGTGGCAGTCAAAGATTTCCATATTTTCCTTTTATAAGGTCGCGGACTCTATGGAACCAAGTTTGAAACATATTCTTTGGTCATACAATCGTCACTTGCAAGGAAGTTAGCAAATTCTAATCTTGTTTAATGAACATGAAACATTTGGACAATTTTTATCTTGCCATCATCGCTCAAAGAAGTTACATTGCATAAAACTTGTAACGGTGACAATGAAACAATATCAACAAAATCGCTGCTATTTGTTTACAATTGTCTATGTTAATGGACACAATGGTGCATGCTATCGTTAAAAATCTTTTGACGAAATGAAGTTCAACTACGTCCAGTCAATAAGAAGCTATTTGAAACAAAACTTGACTTGCATAAAATGCATTGCAAACATTTCATGGCTTATAGCTAAAAAAAATGTATTCTGACTGACAGTTTTAAAATTAAATTAAGGGATTCATTAATTTTGATCAACCCTCGTAGCTTTACGAAAAAATTACGAAAAATTTGACCACATCAGAATTTAAAAAAATCATTTCTTGGTCAACCTTACCAATTTCAGCGCTTGTATCTACACTGACGGACAAATAAATGAAATATTCTAACCCAATCATGAAAAAAGAAAGTTATAACTATTTAGTGCCGCTTTTACCAATCTAAGCAATTAGTTTAAAGAAAAAAATTATTTAGTGCTTCTTGAATGAGACCTTGTTTCAGATTAAGTTAAACTTAGTAAATAACTCTACGTGCTTACATCAACAAATGCGAATCTACAAGATCTACATGAAGCTATATTTTCTTAGCTGAATTTTTCTATTCATGTGGGAAAGAGAAGCGTGACACGTTAGCGTCTATGGAAGAAAGTCGACAAAATAAAGGGCATTGAAGAATGAAGCAGTTGGAAGAACTCGATCAGTAGACTAAGCATAGATATCAATAATATAGAGGAATCATTTGCAAAAAAAAGAAAAACGAAAAAAAGCTATTAATCCTAGGATCTGAAACATAACCTACCAAAACAGGAGTGCCGAGAAAATGAATGGGGAAGGTGGTAGATTTAATCGGTCGAAGGAGAACAGATCAACGACACAAGTTTTACATGTGATGTGTAAGGGAGAGGAAATGCATTCTGCTTTAGAACAAAATTGAATATCCAAAAACAGAACAGACATTTGAAAAAAAAATTGGCGAGTATGGAAACCTCAATGTTGATGTATTAAAATATTTAAATTAAAATTTAAAAGAAATGGAATTTGAAGTTCCAGTCATAAAAAAATGGGAGTGCTGGTAAAATTATGTTAGTCCACCGGGAAAACATTTATAGAAGGTCGTAGATAGAAGACTAAACCATCTCAGAATAAGGTTCTATATTCTCCAAAACAATAGACATCCGAAGAAGACCGAAGAAGACCAAAGGAGGCAACGACTGAAATGTCATTAAAAAAATAATTATAGAAATAAAAAATAAAGCTAAAATGGAAAGATGAATAAACTAATCAAATGAAAACAAAACATTATATTTTGTTTTGATTTTGTTTGTTCAAAAAACCTTGTTCGGACGTAGGTTCATAGTTTCGTTTCTCTTTTCAAGTGTCCTTTTTCTATTTCGGGAGAGAACTGTTAGAAAGAAAGGTTATTTTATTTGAAGATTTAGTCCCAGTGGTCTTTTAACTAAAAACAAATATTTACTCATTAAATTTGTTGATTTAAAAAATATTAAAAATAAAACTAAAAGCGGAAATAATTTTTGAGAAGAAAATATAATTCTTGTATTCATTTGAACTGGCTTTGATAAAAAAAATTGTATTACTAAATATCATAAAAATTTTATAATATTTAAAAACTATCTGCTTGAGATAATAGACAAGATTTATTGTTGATTTTCAATGATTTTTTTAACGATCCATATGTTGTTACTGACAAGTAGATATGATTGGATCTCGGATTGGCTAGGTATCTGGCTTGGTTGATTTGTCTACATTGGTCGAAAGCAACAGTTCCTACCCGTTTGTTTTTGGTTTTTATATTATTTTGAGATGAAGGAATCTTAAAGCACACTGAACGAAAATACGTATCATAGTCCGGGCGTAAGTGAATCGAGCGAATTAAACAATACTGAGAGTAAAAAAAGAGTAATAAAAAAAAACAGCTCTCATGATTATGACAAGCAGACAAGCAAATAAACGAACAGACTAGTGACTAGTCTATTTTTTTAGTGAAACACCGCATTGATTGCCGGAGACGCGTCGATTAGAAACACTCAGATCAACTGAAAGGAACATGCCACATCCCTTATACTTTGGGATATATGGTGATTGGTTGAGTGCACAAACGATTAACCAATCATAAGTCTTGGGATGTTCTCTGGAGTCGAGTGCAAAGAAAAGGATATTTGATCGGGAATTTGTTAAAAATCGCAGAAAAACTGAACGAGTCAGGAGAAAGAACTGGTTGGGTTTAAAAAGACACGAAGGGAGAGAAATATGAAGAAGAGAAATGAAAACAAATTTAATGTAAAGAAAGGAGAAAATTGAAGAAGATTTAAATCAAAAGGCGCATGCGCGAAACGAACGGGAGGATGAAAGGAAACAGAGAGAACGATTTTGAAAAGGATAAAATGTATCTGAATGAAAATTTGTAAAGAACAGAATTAATATTAATAACAATATTAATGACGAATGAAAAAAATGAAAAAATGGAAGAAAAAGAAGAAAAGTGAAAAAAACGGAAGGAAAAAAGAGAATAAGAAGTCAAGACTGAAAAGAAAAGAGGAAAAAGAGAGAAAAAGGAAACAGATAGATAGATAGATAGATAGATAGATAGATAGATAGTGAGAGAGTGAGAGAGTGAGAGAAAGAGTGTGTGTGTGCGAGAGAGTGAGAGCGGGGGTGAAAAAAGAATATAAATAAGAAAAGAAGAATAAATAAAATAGAAGGAAATATAAAAAAAGACATAGATTGAAAGAGAAGATAAAAATGATTAGAGTTTGTTTTTCCCTTAGAATCAAGATGGACACTAAGCATCCTATCATAAATCGTCGATCATGATCCCGTCGCATATGCCATAGAAAATGTATTTAAAATTATACATCCGGCAGCATTTTCAAAAATGTCACAAAATTGTACAGCTGGTTATAAGTCAGTAAAAAGCTCGTCTCGCAGACTATTTAGTTATTGTAGTCAATTCGATTCTCACTGTGTGCCTCAATACTGTTAACTTGTACCAGTTTGATGGTTAGCAAGTTTATTTTGTAGATCTTTATTAATCATCTGAGAGACCCCTTCTACCTTTAATCAACATGGTTTATGCTAATCTCCGGCTTCTTCCTTCCCAGTCAATTTTGATCTTCAAAAATTTAAATGCAATGTCAATCGTTATCTATTTGTGTTCTCAATTTCTGTTCTTTTATTGTTCTTGCTCCTTTATAATGTTTTCTTTTTTTATACTATTTCACATTCAGTAACAACCCTGCGTCTTACTGGTTTTGCTGCTTGGCTTGGGGTAAAATGATAAAAAAAAAGATCGTTAGACTGATTTGGATGATAAAGTGAAACGTTTAATAATTTCAGACGTTGCGAAATAGGAAATTGCAAAAAAGATCAGTAGGTACCATCTAGCAATGGAAAACATTTTTTTTAAAGATTTTGAACGACTTCGATGCAGTTCTGATAAGGATTTATCTCGCCAATCTTTGTCCTGTATGCAGAAAAAAGTTCTAGAAAAATACGTTTTCTTGTGGAATATTTTGCATAATAATAGTGCAGATGTTCCTAGGAGTTCGTTCATTAAGTTTCTAAATATTATGTCGAATTAATTGTGCTTAATAATATGCTAGGCAACGTAAGTTAGTTGGTAGAGGCACACGATAAACACCAGTTTTTTTCCCCCGTTGCTGTAGCGCCTTCATTTTCCTCTTTGTTTTAATCATTTCGCCTTCAAGCAAGATAATAAAAGCCATTAAGGTGCAAACGATTGTTAAGAGTGAATGAAACAGAGAAATACAATAAAAGAATCGGGACCAAGGAAACAGATGACGACGATTGACATTGCATTTAAATTTTTGAAGATCGTAGTTGACAAGAAATCAAGAAGCTGGAAGAGATTTCCATGGTTGATACGTGCTAGAGAAGAAACTATTAGAATAGAAATTACGATCTAGCAATTGCATATCGCAATTTCAACAGTGAAAGGATGAGACATAACTGCTAATTTAGTACTACGTTTAAGGTACCAAAGAGGAAAAATAATCAGAAAATTGGCATGAAAATACTGGTAGAAAATGCAAAGGTAAGATACTGTGTGAAAGTAACTGAAAGCGAGATGCCTGGTCTGGACTGATAACATTGCAGATTCTTCTTCGGATGTTGTCAAGAATCTCTAGATGTATAGCAGAAATACTAGACCAGATGTGGCAAAATTGGACGTGCTGCAAAGGATACATCTATTCTAAAACCAATATTTAGCAATGTTTTCGACGTTATTTCAAAGAACATATCTGTTTACTTGTGCTTCTGAGAAATGAAGTTTTGAAGTGATCACTAGAACATATATCCTATTGCAATCACCTGAACTTAATACCGATAAAAACGGAAAAAAAACTATATGTACGTGAAACAACTTACCATAATCATTTTGTATGCAAACCAATAAAAGGAATGTTTATTAAGGGAGATAGTTGTGTATTTCCTATGAGCATGAGAACATTTTTTACGATTTATCAACCTTTTGCATGTTATTCAAAGCCAGAAAATATATTAGTTTCTAAGAATTTTTTGAATATAATAATGATTTAAAACCTACTAATTAACCCATAGTTGGGGGAGAAGATGCGGATTCATACGTTTATCAAGGGTATTTGCGTATAAGTGAATATAATGAATCCAACTGGAATTGGAATTCAGCTCTCCGATTTCTAATTCCCAGCCGTTATCTGTTACACCACCTGCACATCCAAGCTTGCAGCGCCTGGTATTCCCAAGCTGTTACCCATTTAGGTACTGACCAGGCTCAACGTTGCTTAACATATGAGAACCATTGTTTCAACGTGACATGGCCGTTAAGCCGAAAATATCGGTGTTTTTATAGCAGGCAGCATGAAAAAGACCCACACACAGTATCTTAAATTATCATGGAAATTGTCCTAGACTTGATATCGTTAATACTTCTCCGTATATTTCATATTCTTTGATTTGCGTACCCCAAATGCTTGTCTTTTGCTTGCCCTGTAGATTCTTTAATCGGATCTCGTCATTACGCCTACACATGATCTCTATCGTGAATAACAGTATCCGGACTTTGACAACACACTCTAGAATTCATTTTCTCCCAACATCTAATCGAAAAGTGGTGACCTTTGTGTATGGTAAATATCTTCAAAGATCGCAAATTTGACATATATCCCGGATTTAAGATCGGGTTATAAATGGCGCGGAGTCCATACGTTTTAAGAGAAAGCAATCGTATGCTTTTCATTCTATACATCAAAAATATTTAAAAAAATCATTGTTGAATAGGCTAGTGTCATTATTGCTAAGCAATATTTTAAACTTTTGAATCGCAAGTCATGGATAACGAATCCGTTTTTCTTGCCTCTTGGACTAACATTGGCTAAATTACACAAATATGCATACAATTAAATGTATTATTTCGAACTATTGTTCTTATCACGGTTAAAATTACTATGTAACACCTTTTTGCTATCGCCTAACCCGGAGGTGTAACCACGTTTAGTAGTCTGGTCCTCAGGATTTTAGGACTACGTTTTAAACACAGGGCTAACACTTCGGTGATCAATGCTAACGCTGGTTGTTGGTCGCTGGGTGCTTTGATTCGCACCAACTCTGCCCACGTTGTGTTGTTGATCTCAGAGCAGTAGAAGGTTGAAGATCATCGTAATCGCAGCGCTGGTTCAAGCCATGGCGGGTGCTATGTTAAGGTAGAAAAATATCTTCACGACTATATAAACCAATTGAAGATAAATCCCAATGAATCTTTCGTTTTATTTTTCACCGTGAAGATATTTTTCTTCCTTTTCTTCCACGGCTTGAACCAGCTCTGTGATTACGATCACGTGACCACAATAGTACCAAGTATAAGCGCACATGAGCAGAAGGCAATATGACAAACCTAAAGATACGTTATGGCAAAAGTGTAGATAATTTTTTAACGTACCCTCGTATATATGGTTTATTATTATTTTTTTCTTTGTCGTTTAACCCATTGCCGTGTTGATAAGGCACAACAATTACTGCAGTAGCAGCAGTGAACTTGTCTAGAGTTAAATAGCCTGGTGAAGTTAATCTTTTTCAGAGGATTTTAGAATTCAGTTACCTTTTTCATACACCGGTTGTTCTACCAAAATTAAAAGAGCCTAACCGATTCTGCTGTTTCCTTAATAGTTAGAGAGAGAAGAAATGGATTAATACCTTTCTAAAGTGCATTAGTTCAACTAGAATTTGAACTCGGTTCAACGAGTCCATTTTCTATGCCGATAACCGCATCTCTTTTACTAAAGTATTTAAGCAACAATATTCTAGAAAATGACTAAACGTATTTCTCGCACAAAGCCACAAGTGCAAGTTAACCAGTGGAGATCGAACTAATTGCTAATGATTTGAAGAGCCATATTTCTAACCATTACGTCATGACGAATGAGCATAAATAAGTAGTAACATGAATAATAAGTAGTAACATGAATAATAAGTTTGCAGTCTAATGAGGGAAAAGGTGAAATAAATGTTTCATTATAGTTTCCTTCTTTCTTAATGTACCTAATTTGATATTAGATCAAGTATTATACAAGGAATATTTCAGACCCAAATTTAGTTCGCTACGTGTCAAGTAACAACTGATGAACTACTTTCTTCACCATAATTGATTGTACCTCATATTTTCCCCAATATTTTCATTTTCTCCAAAGCAAATATTACATTAATTTTATTAAGGATGGACAGAAGGCCAAAAATACTTATCTATCAATCTGAACTTGAACAGGCATTAACGTGTCCATGTATATTTGCATATAAGTTGATTGACTTGTTTTCTACGGCTTATCAACCATTTGAAGGTTATTTAAAGCCAGAAAATGTTTTTAGGATGTAAGATTTTTTTTTGGGGGGGGTATAATAATGTTTTAGTTATACAAGCCTTACTAATTAATCCATGAGGATGATTCATACCTTTTTCAAGAGCATTTGCGCGTAAGTGAATATAACATACCCAACTGGAATTAGAACTTGGCTCTCTGATTAACAGTTCCGAGCTATTATCCATTACAACACCAGCACATCCTAGTTTACAACAACTGGTATTCCCATTCAGATACTGATCAGGCTCGACATTGCTTAACTTCAGTGATCGTACGGATACTAGTGTTTTAACGTGATATGGCTGTAAGCCACGTATGTTGAATAGACATCCATATAAATTCGTGAATAAACAATACCTATTTTAAATATTAATTTGCTTATTTTTCCAATAAAAGAAATCAATCATCACATTGGATGTTATGCGCATGCTTAGAAACCGCTCTCTGTTATTGGCTGATTTGCAGGTTATGTTCTTAAGCAATTTCGGAGTAAAAGACGTTGGCAACAGACGCATGCAAGCACTAGACATGAGAGTGAGATATGCAACTCCTTTCAGATCAGAATTTAATGCGTGAGAATTGAAATTCAAACTTTGACGATTAAAGGAATGAAATTCCAATTCTAAGAGTATTCAGCTGAAACGCTGTGAAAATCAAATAATAAAGGAGCCGGAGAAATTAAGCCGAAAAAAAAAAATGAAATAATTAACATATTCCAAATTGTATTATTACATATCGACAACTGGGATTATTTATTTAAATTAAGAACTGATATTCTTAAGAGATTTTTTCTTGTGAATTATATCATATTGGGTTCGAATGGGCTAATGAAAAATCAGATAAGAACTGGAAAATATTACTTATTTATAAAAGAAAGATAACGATGAATGAGTTATTTAGAGAAATAGAAACAGCGATAGATATTAACAAAACACGCCAGAAAGAACCGGGTGACACTATCAGAAACAATGGCATTAAAATAATTTTGAGTACTATTTAAAAAGAAAGAATTCTGTTCTTTGTAGTTACATTTTAAATTATTTTTGATGGAAGACATTTTACACATTTCTTTAAACTTTTGCTCTTTTCATAAAACTGACAATCAGTAAAAAAAAAAAAAAAATCAAACTTCATTTCGTTTTGAAATTTTCAGGTTTCTCATTATCTTTCTAACAATTGTTCGGGCTTTTGATCTTTTTTATTGTTACTTTTGTACACAATTTCGGCCTATTTATTATTCAGCCTTCTTCCGATGTACAATCTGTCCTGAAGGGATTGGGAAGAAATCTTGCCAATAAATTTCTGGTTTGCACTATCTGAAAAGAGTGAGCGTTCATTATCGATGCGAACTGTACACATGAAGAAGTCCATAGTATAAATAGGCAGAAATGTTTTGATAATAGAAAGAAAGAAAGAAAGAAAGATGAATATTCGGGGTAGCATTTGGAATCCTTTTATAGCACCCAACGATTACATTATTTACAACACGAAGATTGGGGAAACATTTTCATTTATTTATTTATTTATTTTATTTTCATTTCTTATTTTTATTTATTTATTTATTTTTGGCTGGGGGTGGGGGTGGAGGTACTAATGCGATCAGACATTCGTGATAATCCCAAACATAGATTCGACAGAGTGCATACATGCTTTTCGATGTGCAGAATAAGACGCTTAATCCATCAAAATCACGTGAATCCAATTATTAACAAGGCTAATCCCATTACATCGTCAGAGAAGGCTTATCCCCAATTGCTAAATAAATAAAAATGCTTAGACTGTAAGACAAACACAACAAAAACGACATTTTTCGGGAGTAAACTTCGAGATAAAAAAGTGAATGATTTTTTGTTTATGGATCAGCGAAATGCGTTATTTTCTCTGATTGAGTTAATCAAAAAAGGATAGATTCAGAACAGGGAAGAGTAAAGTTTTTGTTTTTGTTTTTGTTTTAGGTATTACAAAAATAGTGCAAACAAGGTGGGAAAATCACGTGTCTATGACGTAAGATTTTACGAATATCGAAATGTTATTACGGCTGAACTATAGGGTTTGCTTAGTAGACGAGACAGTTGTATATTTATCATTGGCACCGATGGTCAGCGTTTTGATCTAAGGTACGGTAATAAAATAAGCATATCCCATCTCCTCTCTCGCTTGTAACCATTCATCACAATAGAATAAACGTTTTTCAGCGCTAAATATTGATTTTCAAATCAGGTAGGTATTTTCCCAATTGATTGTTTGGCGCAATACAATCATCATACATACTCTTCTATTCTACAGAATTTGTATCAGATTTAGTTAAGATTAATACATATCAATGGTAATGATTCTCTTGTGTCCATAGAATATTTATTAACTTCGTTAAATGTATATGCATGCTATATATATATATATATGTGTGTGTGTGTGTGTGTGTGCATATATGGAGGGTGACGTAATGGTTAGAGCTTTGGGACCATTTGTATACACACAAACTATTTGATAACATTCACACCTTTGGTATATATACCACATGTCAATGGTAATGATTCTCTTGTGTCCATAGAATATTTATTAACTTCGTTAAATGTATATGCATACTATATATATATATATATATATATATATATATATATATATATATATATATATATATATATATATATATGTGTGTGTGTGTGTGTGTGTGTGCATATATGGAGGGTGACGTAATGGTTAGAGCTTTGGAACCATTTGTATACACACAAACTATTTGATATTATTCACACCTTTGGTATATATACCACCTATTTTTACGATTCAAACCATTGGTATAAACACAACCTATTTTTAACATTCAGATCATTGTTATAAACACAATTCAGTCCTTTTGGTACATTAACCACCTATTTTTATCAATTTAACTAGGTGCAGCTATACAAACTATTTTACTATTCAAAGCATTGGTATATACAAACATTATCTTTACTAATTTTTAAGATTCAGACAACTGGCATACAGGTTACGATGGATAAATTGCCGTCAAAATGACGCAAAAATGAAAATAACACTGGCATCTCATTTTAAGAGATATATTTACCAAAATTACACAAAAATATCTTACAATACAAAAGAGTAAATTTATTCAATAAAATCGCCATTGGCTTCAACCACCCCTTCCAGATGACTTCTAAATCTCCTTTTCTTCTATATGGTCTCCTTGTTTAAGTTTATGAATGCCTTGGTGGGGGCTCTCGCTCGACTGCACCCCACACACAATGAACAAAGTTTTTGTAGCCTGAGAAGTTAGGTAGCCAGATGTAAGGACTGATGTGGTCGCAGAAATTTCCTGACAGCCATAACTGGGTTCTCCTGCTTGTGTGGCATGGTGCAGAATCCTGTGGCTAGACATAGGGTCTTTCAGCAGCCATCCTCTTCATCTAGAGCAACACTACCTCCTCAAGGGACTGGATGCAGGCCTCTGTGTTGAGCCTGACACCCTTACCAACAAATTCTGGAGTTCTTTTTATATCAGAACGATCAGAGTGAGTTTTCTAAGTTGCCATATCTTTCCGAATCCTCTTCACTGTCCTCAGATTGACACCCAAACACCCTGAAATGTTCGTATTGAAACTTCCGGCACGAATGCAAAGCAGTACAACATGCTGTTTTCAAATTTCTGGCGGAGTGAATTACGTCATGGTGCTTTTTTTCTCACAGACGGTGCCCAACTGATTTTACTATACTGTGCAGTCGATAAAATCAAAAACAAACAACGCGCATGCGCAAAATTAAAAATATAAAATGATGACAATTTACCCATCGCACTCTCTATACTCAAAGTATTTTAGCCTTCAGACCATTGGTATATGCATAAACTATTTTTTTTATAGATGGTACCATTGCCTCAGTAGAGTAAAAAACATAAATAGATTAAAATTAAAAAATTTAAAAGCTTGGAAAATATCTTAGAGAAGTGAAAAAATATCTGACGAGATTTCTTATTCTTATCAGTCTGTTTGTAGAAATCCCAATGGAACTTACAAAGACATGATTGGTTAGTAAAAGGGAATTGGTAAGCAGAATTTGAAACTATATTTTAAAAACTATTAACTATTTTCTCATGGGGTCTCATTCTAACGGGAACAGGTAAAATGGAAAATATCTGTGTTGATATTCAGAAAATTATAACAAGGTGTGGCGAATTTTTAAATACATGAGCACGAATTTTCAGAAGTGCTTATGTACAAAGACATAGCCAGTAGAATGTCAGGATATTCACTTTGTTTTGTGACTTAGTGTGAATCATTCTGGGAATAAGACAGTGAGAGTCGAGGTCTGAAAAACTGACGGGTGCCCTGTGAGATGTTCCAAGGAGTGTATGTGGCTTTCTGTAGCAAATGTCCAGATGCAGAATTTTTTGAAAAGAGATAGGGAAAAAAAAAAAAGGCAGACAGAAAACACAAAATAAACAAAAACAAGGCGGGAAAACTCGAACACTTTGTAGAAAATTTGCGGGAACAAAAACAAAACAAAAAAACACTGGAAAGAAAGAAAGAAAGAAAGAAAGAAAGAAAGAAAGAAAGAAAGGTAGGCCTGTACAAAGGTTACCACGGTATTCATACGAAGATGAAGCGGGAAAAAGTTTGAAGTCATGAATATTGAATAAGCCCCACCCACCAAGTAAAGATAATAAAAACACAAATGGTGCATAGAAAAGCAATGTATGAAAGAGGAGGAGGAGGAGGAGGAGTAAAGAAGAAAATAAAAAGAAAGAAATGTAAAAAGGGAGAAAAACTTAATATAAAATAGTAATAAATGAAAGAAACGAAAAATAAAGGTAGTGAATGAAATGCCGCAAGATGGAAAGAAAAAGAAAAAGAGAAACAGAAGAAGAAAAAGAAGAAAAATGTAGAAGAATTGATTGATTGGTTCGTTTTCTACGGCTTATCGACCCATTGTACGTTATTTAAAGTCAGAAAATATTTTTAGCTTGTAAGAATTTTTTGAGACAGATAGTAATCGTTTAGTGCTACAAGTCTTACTAATTAACCCAAATCTGGGAGAAAAGCGATGGATTCATGCCTTTCCCAAGCATATTTGAGCGTAAGAAGAAGAAGAAGAAGAAGAAGAAGAAGAAGAAGAAGAAGAAGAAGAAGAAATTATTGGTTCCGAAATAAAAGATGAAAACCTAAACAATGATTTCAAGACGAAGAGAAAAAAATTAGATTCGAGAAAGACGACAATGACGAGCATGACGACAAACAAGTAAAATCTGAAGATATAGCAGACTAAAAATAAAAGATCAAGTTATACTAACAAAAAGAAAAAAATAATTTGGATTAAACCAGGAAAAATTGTTTGAGTAAATGAGAAACGCTAACAATGGACATGCATCAGGCAACATTTGGAATCTAAACGAAAAAGAACTCAAAAAGAAATGACCGAAAACTGTCTCGAACTGATTTTGGATTTCTTACAGAACCTATTTTTCTTTTCTCTCTTCGGATCTCTTCAAACCTTCGTGCTTATTGACGACTGCCTTTGCAAAAGTTCTTTCACTAAAGGAAATATCTGTAGCGATTGTAAACCAATCAATAAAAGCTAGCCGACAACTGAAATGCAGGCTGGCATCGCTTCTGCCTTCGTTCCCAACGCGTGGCCTATTTTATCTTGTGTTGCACGCAGTCACACCACTGGTGATAACACCATAATGTCTGTCTGACTGTAAATATATCCCAGGGGAAACCATGTCTTAAGATTTCCTGTAATATGCAATGTTTAGCTGAAACACTGGCTCCCAATTCTTATTTTATGAAGGTTGACAGTCAACTTTATCGCAGAACGTTAATTGAATAGATGGATAATTAAGGGATATATAGTTGTATTTTCTAGAATAAGTATACAGCCATAGATCCTAGCAATGGATTCAATATAGTCATATCAGCTGAGAACGACAGCACTAGATTTTGCAACGAGTCCCTACCTAGAGGTGAGCACCAGCCATACTGATGGAAGGCAGAAAAGTGGTCTCTCAAATAATGAATAGAGAGATTATTTTTAGAGGCGTTAAAATGAACAATTCATACATTGCCCCAGTTAAAAACAGACTGAAGATCGTTTTTGACATAGCCGCCAATTTAACGTTATCGGAATGATCAGACGTACTATTGATAGAGGAGTAAATGGTTGTTTCATTAGTGTACATATCAAGTTGAGAGCTGCCATTATAAAGATAGTTAATGAAAATTAAAAACAAAGTAAGATCAAGGATAGAGCCATGGGGGATACCTGCTTTAGTACAAATTATCTAGAAGAGTGGCTGTTCAGAATATCTTTCATTTCATGATTTGATAAGAAAGACAGTATCAGTTCAAAAATTGTTAATTTTATCAGATTTCATATCGAATATATGTTATCTATTTTAATTGCAATTTAGGTGACACACACACACACACACATATACATATATATATATATATATATATATATATATATATATATATATAGATAGATAGATAGATAGATGGATAGATAGATAGATAGATAGATAGATAGATAGATTAGATTAGATTCCAAATGTTGCCTGATGCATGTCCTTTATTGTTAGCGTTTCTCATATACTTAAACTTATATTTATAAGCTCGTCCGGAGTCGAGATTATATAGTTACTATCATCGCTATGGTCTT
Organism: Acanthosepion pharaonis; assembly: GCA_903632075.3. Classification (NCBI taxonomy): domain Eukaryota; kingdom Metazoa; phylum Mollusca; class Cephalopoda; order Sepiida; family Sepiidae; genus Acanthosepion; species Acanthosepion pharaonis. The sequence goes on along the minus strand of CAHIKZ030001358.1, from coordinate 3,481,788 downwards.
ATCGATGGCCGCATATGTACTTCGCCAGAGATATATCTGCTTTTGAATTCAAAATGTTCTTCTCCTAGATCGGTTGCTAATGCAGCCTACCTCTCACCCAGACACACACACACACACACACACACACACACACACACACACACACACACACACACACACATATATATATATATATTTAGATAGATAGATAGATAGATAGATATATAATATTAGTGGTCAATATATATATATATATATATATATATATATATGTAAATTACCAAGAGGATAGAATCCAAGTAGAACCAAATGTCCAGAACAGTGTAAGAATATAATATAAAAGGCTCAAATACTGATATTCCATGGCTATAATTTATTACATTGGAATCGTAATCACGATCCAATTCATCAGACCTACAAATTCAAAAAGCAAAAAATTTTTTTTAAATTTGTAGATCTGATGAATTGGATCGTGATTATAATTCCAATGTAATAAATTATAATCATGGAATATTAGTGTTTGAGCCTTTTATTATATATATATATATATATATATATATATATATATATATATATATATATATATATATATATTCTATTAGAAATTGATTTTATTATTTCTCATGTTTTCATAAAAAGTAAAAGTAAAATCTATGAATATTAAATAAATATTAAATTATATTATAAAAATATTTCTAATAAATATCAAATTTACTACAAAAAATTATTATAAAAATGTTTATCTTAAAAAAAAAAATTAAAAATTAATCACCAGACATTTTCCGCGTAAAAATGGTAACGTCTGCTTTCTTCAATTTTTTTTAAGTAAGGAAGAAGAAAGAAAGAGAAGAGAAAAGACATAAACGCTGCACGCTTCCTCCTCATGTTGCGTAAATACAAAACAAAAAATCGATATTGTTTATATTTATTGTTGTCTCCGTCTCCTTTTGGAATAATAATTGTGTATATATTTTGTCGTGTGAAAATTAAATTTGTCTTTTCCTTTAGTCTCCTGTGGAGGTCTCCCTGATGTCAAATTATAGCAACAGAATTTTTGTGCATGTTCTTGTTTTCTGCTAGCTAGCCAAATTCATGAAGATAGAAGCTTAAAAAAACCGTACCCCTTCGATAGAAAAGAAGACTAGGGAAAGACCAAAAGGACCCGTCATCAAGAGAAATCTTCTTGTGTCGGAGGCGATGTTAAAGTTATTGGGGATAATAATTTATTTTAAAATTTTGTAGATAGAATGTTAGAAAAAGGATTATGAATTTTGTGTTGTTGATCTTAGAAATGCTATCGGCGGTATCTAGAGTTTTGGATTTGTGGACATTGTGTGCATACAAAGTCGACAAATCTTTGCCACCACCTCCAGGATAAACAGATATATAATTAGGAATAAAAAATAAATTCAACACCACTTTAGTTGCTAGCATTTATCAAATAAAGTGCTTGCAATTAAAAAAATACATTTCGAAATCTAAAAGCCTGTATCTACGACCGTTAAAGGGATCTACGTTGTGACAACTCTTTAAACTTGCTTGTAATACACAGGAACAAAACTGGCCATAACTTTGTTTTTACAAGTTCCATCCCCATTAAAAAAAAAACATAATTCTTTACGTCGAAAATACTTCGAGGGCATCCTGATAAATATTTTACCAACTATAAACACAGGTTAAAAACACTATAATACATCATCAACCGTTATTAAATCCATTCTTAAATAATCCACCACAACCGGTGTTTAAATAAAAACGTCCCCAAAACAACATAATGCTTACTAGAGACATGGACACAACCACACTTACATTATAATCCAAATCCCACATAAACTGGAATTAAGATACGATTACATACCTAAAGCAAAAATTTACGTCTTTCAGTTGAATTAGAGCCCCTTAATTTGTTTGATGTTCGGAGGATCATGTCATCTCTTTTTCAGTCCAGAACGCCATAAATTATACACAAGGGACGCTGCTTAGCATGTTAAATGCTTGCGAAACTTGCTTAACCATTGAAAAATCATACAATACAGAAATAAAAGTACTAGAATTTATTCTTTTCTCCTTGTCTGATTAAGCTTTAATAGTAGTGAAACTTTTCCTGTTTCCTCTTTGTATTTTTATTATATATATATATATATATATATATATATATATATATATATATATATATATATATTCTATATTCTAGAAAGAAAATTCGGATTGCCAACACACAAACAGAATGTCTCATATCGAGAATATTCCACATTGAACATGAAGAAAATTAATTATTTTTAATAATATGTAAAAAAATTCCACTTTCACCTGAAGACGGTTGCGAGACCAGACCAGAAACACGTGTCGTGAAATTATGTAAAACAAAGTATAATATTTTTTCTCAATAAATCCACATTACAACCAAAAAACGTTTGCAGCACCCTCTTCTTTTAATATACATACTTTTCTCGTTGGAACCACTACAACATATTTCTTTTTATATATATATATATATATATATATATATATATATATATATATATATATATATATATATATATATATATATATATATATATTTGTGTGTGTGTGTGTACATGAAATGGTCTAAATACGACAATTATTTAATATATATTTGTTTATACGTTATTTTTTTTTTTATAGATACAAATTTTTAAGTAAATGCTCTGTTTATAATAAACGTTATTAACTACGTTTATTGGCCTGAATGTCCGAGAAATTTCATAGAAAATATGTGTACTCCGACAGGAATCGAACCTGTATCCTACACAGGGCTGTCATATAGTCTAGCATGTATATATATATATATATATATATATATATATATATATATATATATATATATATATATATATATATATATATATATATATATATATATATATATATAAATTATAACAAAGAATGTTTTCAAAGGAAAAAGATTTACTTTGTCCTTTGAAAACATTCTTGTTATGACTATATATATATATATATATATATATATATATATATATACTGGGCGTGTGTGTGTGTGTATACAAGGAGTATTGAATAGCTTGACCCATTCTTCAAAAATCGAATTAAGCATCAACTGTTTTTTTTAAATCTCTTCTTAGTTGTACTGAGAACTTTTAACAACCTTTGTATGTATTGAATTATTTATCAGTACATAATGTGTTTTATGTGAAACATTTTATTCAAAGTTAGTTGGCATAGTAATTGATGGCTACGTGGGTGAATTGTCAATCAACCTAAGGAAGTTCAATTATTACATAAGACCTAACATACTACGAATTGCCAACTGATTCATAGACTATCTCTCTGCGTTTTTCTCTTTTTCTCTCACTCATTCGATCTTTGTGTGTGTGTGTGTATACAGACAGAAAATAAGGAGAAATTAAATAAAAAAGAAGGAAATGAAAACAAAGAAAAAAGAGAAAGAAAAATCATGAAAGAAAGAAATAAGGCGAGTGTCACAATTCTCATACAAGAAATAAAAAAAAGAAAAAAGAAATAAAAAGAAAAAATAACACTACTGATAAGACATAATATTATGAAAGTCTGTCAGAGAAAGAACAAGTAAATTCAAAATCTAAATTGTTTTGATCTTGTGAGTATAGACTGTTTCCTTTACTTCCAGTCAAACAGATTTGAAAATGTTTGCCATAGAAAAAAGTCTGCGTTAATATTTTTGCCTTGTCAGTAACAGAAATTTTACCAAAACGAGATTGGCGCTCTAAAAAAAAAAAAACAAAACAAAGAAACAAAAACAAAAAAAATATTTTCATTTCAGATCAAAACTATCCTTCTGGTTTTGGTTTTAGTTAAATAAAATATAACTCAATTGCTTTGAATACTGTTGCCATATCTGGTCTGGTGTTCCTGGTATTCATCTTGAGGTTCTTGCCAAAACCAAAGAAGGATCTGCAATGTGATTTGGCATCTCGACTTCAATCACTTTCTCACCGACGTGACGTGGCTTTCCTCTATCTTTTCTACAAATATTTTTGTGGCAACTGTTCTGACGAGCTTTTTTACTTGGTGTTCCGACTATATGAATTCTACTACTAGATTGGCATATAGGTCTCACTCGTTTACTGTTGAAATAGCTAAATGCAACCACCACTTCTACTCCAACAGTTTCTTTTGATGCACTTCCCACCTGTAGAACTCCCTTCTGTTGACTTGCTTCTCTGATAATTACAATCTTAAAAAATTTAAATGCAACGTCAATCGCCATTTTTTATCTTCTTGAATCCCGTTTATCTGTTGTCTTTTTCTCAATCCTCCCTATACTCATTCTTTTCCCTCATTTTCACTCTCTGTAACCCCCATCCCGCCTACTAGTAGCATTTCCGACTTGCTTGGGGGGAAATTATTAAAAACAGAATGTCAAAATTATTTTTCAGAATATTTTCAGTCAACGATAACCATTTTAGGGATTCTTTCAAGATCCCTTTTCCAGTCCATTGTTAGGTTTTCTATCAGATTTTCTCCAAGACATCACAGATAGGAAGTTTCAAGTTTTTGAGATGAAGCCTCAATTCCTTATTCTGTCGATCGGTCTCTGTTACACCATTTATAGAAAACCAATTTGGGGAAATGTTAATTAGTAATTATAATAGAAAGTTTCATCAATCTAAATGGAAAGGAACTGATTGCTAAAAACAGAAATCAGTTTTACGAAATTAAACTGATCTCGAACACAAACCTCAGGAAAACTCAAAATATATTCATATATGTAACCCATTTTAATGTTTTGTGTATATTTATTAGAGGTAAACAATTTTTTAAAGTTTTAGGTAAAAAAATATATATATATATAATATTTGTTAAGAAAATGTTATCAATATTCATTTGATTAAAACAAATGATGGGAATTTTAAAAAATAATTTCGTGTACTTTGCCTCACCTGAATGCGTCAAAAAACTATGCCATATTTTGCTAAATTTCAGAATTATTCTTTCATAATTTTGACAGGATGACAGTCAAAGTTGCAAAAATCTGATAAACCTGGGACAAAAATAAAAAGACTTGACCGTTCTGAGGAAGTTTGAAATGTTTTGATTGTCCAAGATCAAATTACTGTTTAAATGTCAGCTACCAAATTTGATATTCAATACTGAATGTTTTCCTCAATATGAACAGCAAGCGTTATCGTTACTAGTAAACCTGCTTCTGGTTTCTCTGCTAAAGCACGTCTAAAAAGTTGTTTGCAATCTCTGAAGGATTAGAGGATTATTATTCTGACTATTAGACTCGAGTTGGAACCATACTATGGTCGATAAGTAAAGGAAGTGAATTCTTGATAATATCCTTGCAGGGAAACGATGTCAGCGTGTGGCACCTTTTAGAAGCGCCTAAAAACATACCACAGGTTGATCCAAATATTGTGAAACTGTATGAATATACTATTTAATAAATAATCGAAGCGTCTATTCAAATACAGATATCAACTAAAAATAACGTTTAAGTAATAGAATCTGTCAGGTTAATAAATAAGAATCGAATATTTTCTTTAGAAATTGCATGGAGATAACTAGAGCGGAAATAATTTAGCATTTTCCAGCGGTCGATGTTCGAGCAAACGATTCCAAGTTAGTGATTTTCAAGGCATATTGCTCTGCTCACTTTTGTTAAAATTAGTACAACACAATTTTCTTACTCTCGGTTTTTCTCTATTTGATCTGATTTGATCGTTAACTAAGCTTAATAAATATGACTAATATTAAAACTCTTACTGTAGTTCTATGACTAACAAGCTCATTTTGTTGGTAGCATTGGAATGTTGAAAGAGTATCATCCTCACGTGGTGTCACACTAATGAAACGTTTTGCTTTACCAGAGTGGATATTTTAATGACCGTATTTTGTCAGAAACAAAGAAAACACATCTTATGTGATTTCTTTACAGATGAAGCAACAGAGATTCTACAGAAAGATGCTGAGAATATCATCGATGGAACAAGTAAGCAACGATTGTCCTGGGTATGACGATAAACTACATCCGGTAGCAAGGCCTCTGATCGGAAGATTGGAGATTTTGAGGAGCGTAGAACCACTTCTTAATTGCTGTTGTTCGCAAGTCTATCCTCATTCGGGATGGTAGCAACTGTTTGGGCCACAGCTAGAGTAAACCACGAAACAAAATCAATACACTATGAAGGTATAAAAATACATTTTTTATAGTAAAATGACTAACAATACATTTTAAAAAATGGCCAGCAATACATTTTATAGTAAAATGATCGACAATACATTTTATCTGTAGTTGAAGGCATGTAATTGCGTTTAAAATATATTTAGTTGAAGCGGTAAAATTGTTGCAAATATTTAGATTCCGACATTAAATAACGCATAGAGGTTGATATACCGCTAAAGAAAATCAACCAAACAACCAACATGAAAGAACTCTTTCCTGACATTAATCCATATAATATCTTACACTTTGTTAAAGAAATCAAACTGAATTCAAAAATATAACTTCAGCAAAACTACAACATAAAACACACACATCACCGCTTCTAATAGTTATGTCTACACAGATATGCATATGCGCAAAAGCTGAGTATCATTTACCATGTATTCAATTGTGAAAGCAGAATAACATCATATTCTTACTATTTCAAAGCTCCCCAAAAAATTAAATTTCGGTATTAAGTAAACAGTTGATATGCAGTTAAACAAACAAATCAATCAATCAATTAATCAACATAAGAAACGAGAAAGTTTTAAGGAAAATGGAAACAAAAAGGACATATACAGAAGCAGAAATAGACAACTAAAATTTCTGTGATATATATTGAGGAATTTGACACTCACAGGATATATTGAAAGCAAAAGCGAAGCAGGCCACCTACATGAGAAACTTGTATGAATGGATGGCAAAATGGGGGTTTGTATGGGTGGTAAAAAAAAAGCTACAAAGGATAGGAAGTTGTGGAAAGCCATTATCATCCACATCCTGAATCCTGAATAATCATCCTAATTCTAGTTTTCTTGACTTAGCCATGTGATTTACTAAGTCGACTGACCCACATTCATAAACTTAATATTTGAAAACTTGCTGCCACTAAACTAATTTGCATTTGTTGCATTCCATATCATCATCATGTTTCGACTTGAAATTACACTGTAAATCAATGTATTTTCTCATCTTCAATATGGCTGCACGTTTCCAACCTTTGCTCATTTATAATTCTACATCACCCACAGTCAACGTGTAGTTTATACTGAAACTATGTTGAGAGGGTCATAATTACAGATCATGTGACACACTAGGGACACACACGATTTTGAATTGAGTTTTTTCTCCTATACTGGTTGCCAACTGCGGCCAGTTAGTCAAGTCTGCCTTACTGTTTAACTGATAGCCGAAAGTAGAATAGATGGATACATACCTTTCCCAAGTGTATTTGTGCGAACGGGAATATACTTATCTAGATCGGAATTCGAACTTGACACGCCGATTTCTCGTTAGTGACGTTAACCATTGCACCACACGTTGTTTCCCTTGAGGAGGCTGGTAAAATTCAAGTCTTCTTTCTGATGTGTTGTTAAAGATTCAAGTATATTAGCCACTAACGAAATTAGCACCGAAAGAAAGCTTCAGGCATTTTCTTTTTTATCATTACAAACTTTCCATTTAAAAGCTCTAATTAATCGCCACCCACTCAACGAAACACGATCGTCTCACATCCAGCCAACAGCGACACCTACACAAAACCAGTTATCTCCCTCTTTTTAAAAGCGTAACCTTATCTTGCATTTTCAGCTTGTACAAGCTGCAGGCGTATGAATACGTATCCGGATGCACACTCGTAGGCGAATCTTTTTGCTGCAACAATAAATACTGAATTTTGTTTAGGAATCGAAAACTGTTTTAATTGATAGCGTTTTGATTTTCTGGAAGGCACATTATATATATATATATATATATATATATATATATATATATATATATATATATATATATATATATATATATATATACGTTAACGACCCCTAACAAAAGACATGTGTCTTTTCTTCGCCGAAAGGATTCAAAATGATTGTCTTTTTTCTATAGTTCAAACAAGGAAAACCCTAAAAAAATCGGACTGTTTCACTTATCTTCTTTTAGTAACTCAACTCTTCATGTTTTTGTTCAACCCTGCTGTGGCCAGATATTGAACCCACAACTCTTTGGGTCAAGTCACTAGATTACTCCAACGAACGGTTTTATACACTAATCTACGCGTCCTTGAGGCATCGCACGTGGAACTAGAACAATCTACTCCCCGTAGACTCAATAACTGGTTTAGTTCGAAAATCCAACGAATATCACCTGAAGAAGGCCCGTGCGTACAAAACGAAACGTCGTGAATATGACAATGAAGAAAATAAAGAAAATATAAATGGTGTAAAGAGTTGAAATATCTTGATTCTTCAAAATTAATTTCCTGTTAAAATTTTAGCCTAAACTAAAGCCAATAAACGATTTTCAATTCGACGGAGAGTTAACTTGGAACATTATCTTTTTCCTTCTTTTTAGGATTCTATGTTTTAGAACTATGGATGTTTCTTTCTGATTCTAACTATAAAGCCGTATGTTTTCTAAGTATATGGTAGTCAGATGTTCATTTTGCAAAAAAACAAGAGTGAATCAAAAATAAATAAATTAGGAGAGAGAGAGAAAGAGAGAGAAAGAGGAAAAAGAGGAAGAGTTGGGAGAAATGAGATTTTTAGTACTGGGAATGTTTCCTATAAATTTACAGAATAACATCTTCATGAAAATGAATGAAATGCTTATAAAGTTTTATAGTTTTATACAAAAATTAACTGATAGCAACATACCATCAATAAAATTATTCATGGTAAGTAATTTACTTACTTTTGAAGGCATACATATGTTTAATGCAAAAAGTATTGTCATAAATCTTGTCAAGTGTTTCAAGAAAAGTGAGCTATTAATTAAAAAAAAACTTCGAACTTACAAAGCTTTTAAGAAAATCAACACAAAGCTCACGGTGAAATAACTTACTGTCACTAGCTTGCGGGTCTACAATGCTATTACTCTTTGGCAGAGATTGATGTTTTCCTGTAGTAAAATAAAAGGACACTTTCTGCGTACAATCTGCCTCTCGCGCGGTCGTTACTCCTTCTCTTCAACAGTAGAGGTTTACTCCTTATTTCGTAGCACATGTGAATATAAAAGATAAACATTGTTTTTCCCCGTGACTCATCTTCGGTGACTGGAGTTTCATTTCCTTCCTTATTTTGGCTTTTCTTAGAAGGTTTTTTGTTTTGTTGCCTTCATTAAGTATGCACTGCACCCAGTAAATCCGAATACTCTTAGCAGAACGAAACATTTAATACAAGAATGTTGGTATCAATCCTTGTCGATGCTTGTCGTTGAAGATGGCAGAATTGACACACTGGTCATAAACCCAGCCTAGATAATACAAGACCTTATAGAGATACTCCTCATAACTCATATGAGCTGGGTATGACGATAAACTACATCCGGCAGCAAGGCTTCTGATCGTGAGTGGAGGTTTGGGGATGCATAGAACGACCTCTTAATTGCAGTTATTCCCAGGTTTAGGATTAAGGTTACAGCTATGGACAAATAGTAAACCCAAAGATAAAAAAAAAAAGAAAAACACTATGAAAGTATAAAAATACATTTTTAATGTAAAAATACCAGCAATATTTATTTATAGCAAAATCACCTGCAATCCATTTTATCTGTAGTCGAAGGCATGTAATTGTGTTAAAGTTATTAAATTTTAGCATTGAATAACCCATAGAGGCTGATAAACAAAATCAGCCAAACAAAAAAGCATGAAAGATCTCTTTCCTCACATTAATCCATATAATATCCTACATTTTTTACAGAAATCAAACTGTATTCCAAAATATAATTTCAACAAAAGCACCTGTGAATAATATAAAAAAAAACAAAACATTGTTTTTTCCCTGTTAGTTTTCTTCGGTGACTGGAATTTCATTTCAATCTCCTCGGTTGGGACTTCGGTGTGAGATATTTTTTTTTAATAATTTCACCCCATAGAAAGCGATAAAGACACTAAGATAACATTGAGTTAATGAGAATAAAAATCTGAGAAAATTTTATTGAGTCGGAAGGAGAATAAAAGAATAAGATTCAAGGACGCAATATGTCGATTGTTATTGCATTTAAATTTTGGAAAACCGTAGTTGACAAGAAAGCAAGAAACTGAAAGAGAGCAGTGCAAGAGAAGAAACTAGTAAAAAAGAATTTATCGTTACGTCATGCAATTTTAAAAGTACATGTGAAAATAAATATACCTAATAAAAAGCGATCTTAACAGTTATATAAAACAAAATTTCCTTATACACATCACTAAAAGGAAACATTTTGAGATACACTCAGAAGAATGTCTCTAGCATCGACAAACGAATGATGCCAACATTCTTGAAATAAAGGTTTCGTCCGATTAAGAATATTTGGATTTACTGGATGCAGTGTATACTTAATGAAGGCTGCAATAGTAAAAAAAAAAAACAAACAAAAAAAAACGTTCTGAGAAAAGCAAAAATAAGGATGGAATTATTGAATATGAAAGCGTCTTCATCAATTCATCCGGACTTTGACATACGCTTCATTACTAGCCTGTTTTCTCCGGCTATTATCTATTTTCCTTTTATCCTTTTTTCATTGTGCAGATGGCATTGATTGTCGACTACACATCGTTAGTTGTGCAACGCTTTGTATTCTATCGCACTCTCCTTTTTATTTCTTCCACAAATTTTACCGATGATTATATCTTACCTTTGACCTCCGCTTGTTAACGCACATAAACAGGTAAATGCGTCATTTTCTGAATGTTTACGTTTTATTTTGTCTTTTAACTCATCAACTTTATCTGCCAACAATAGAGTTTGAATTACTTACTTTTTAATTTCTTTTTTGTAATCATTTTCATGGTTTTCATAGCTTTTCTTTTGTTAGGATATTCTTCATTGTTTTTTCTCTTGTCTTTCATTCTGCATTTACCTTTTTGTCTTTCTTTTATTAATTTTTTGATTGGGTTCATTGTATGCATCTTTCTTTGCTTCTTCCTTTCCTTTTTCTTTCTTTCCTTTTCTTCCCTTTTTCTTTCTTTCCTTTTTCTTTCATTGTTTCTTTCATTGTTTCTTTCTTTCTTGCATTTGTCATTTTTCTTTCATTTTTCTTTCTTTCTTTCTTTCTTTCTTTCTTACATTCATTTAGCTTGATCCATTCACTTACGCACAAATACCCTTGGGAAAGCTATGAATCCATCTCCCCGTCCCAGAACAGAGTTTATCCCATAGTGATACATTTTTTATCCTAAATGTTATTCTTAAGGGTACAGGTATTTGAGTAGAAAGAAAATGATATTTAACGGTCTAGAAATGTAAAGTTTTATCAAAGAAAATTTGTTTCTCGACAGGAATCAAAAAGGTATTTAATTTTTAATTGGGGAAACTATCTTTAAGTCATCAGTTAGTTAAGTGCCCTGTCTCTTCCTATAATGACTGACTAGACAGAATTTTGTAGGTGGCCGTTTCTCTTTGCGGTAGGCTGGTTGCCAACGAAGGCTATGGGATCAAGTATGTTCTGTTATTTAGCTGGGGGGGATTCATACCGTTTCCAAGGGTATTTGTGCGTAAGTGAATAGAACAAACTCGACTGGGATTCGAACTCGGCTCTCCGATTTCTTATCCCGATTCAATATCCATTACACCACAGCAAACCACCATTAATCTATACGTGCTTTAATTTGACTTTTTTAAAAAAAAACAAGCATGTGTATGCATGAAATACAGCGTTTATAGTAACACACACACATATATATATATATATATATATATATAATCGACTCTCCCGTCAAGCAGATCAGTTTCAAGGAAACCGACAGCCCGACACACCAGGGCATGAGATTTGATTATAGTGGCGAAGGCCTTTTGAAGGACGAATACAGAGACCGAGCGCCACAAGGTTCCCAAACGACCCTTGTCCTTCTCCTAGACCAGTTGCCATCCAAGGCTATAGAACCCAGTCCATCCTGCTATTTTACCCATAGCTGGAGGAAGAGGATTCATACCTTTCCCAAGGGTATTAGCACGTGTTAATGTAATGAATTGGCTGAATTGAACTCGGCTCTCATGATTCCTCAATCCAAGCTGCCATCCATTACTCCAACGTGCCATCTATATATCTTATATATATATATATATATATATATATATATATATATATATATATATATATATATATATATATATATATATATATATATATATATATATATATATATATATATATATATATATATATATATATATATATATATATATATATATATATATATATATATATATATATATATATATATATATATATATATATATATATATATAGAGAGAGAGAGAGAGAGAGAGAGAGAGAGAGAGAGAGGAAGAAAAAGAGTAAGTGAGGAGCGTTTCAAGGGAGAGTTGAAGGAGTGAAGACTGCTTGTTATTAACAAATCTCTGCGCACTGGGAGACAATAATGTGGTCAGCAAGTAAATGGCTGCGCAGTATATTACAGTAATTAGGCATGTCACGAAATCAGACCGAGGCATAAGAAAAAATAAAAGAAAATGTCATTTAAAGCTTCAGAAGATACCATATTTTATTGGTGAAGGCTGCAGATTTGTTCAGCCAAAAAAAAAAAAAAAAAAAAAAAAAAAAACTAACGACGAAAGTAACAAACAAACAGAAAATAAATTCATTTCATTGAAAGTGGAAATCACATTTTGGAGGCGAGGCGATTCACCGAGTCGTTGTCTTCAATAAGAAAAGAAACGCATAAATTAAATGGCTTCATTGATTAAAATGTTTGAAAAGAAATGAGAAGCTTTTACATGCTAATTTGTTAGGAAATTGAATGAGGAAAATTAGAAACACCGTTTTAATGAACAGAATTTTTGGAAAACAATGGCAGCAAAGACTTCGTCGCAGAGAAGACAGCGAGAAAGAAACAGACGGCTGTTTACTTCTTCCAAACACAAGACAACCAGAAGCGATCTCAGTTTGAGAAATACTGTCGAAACTTTAACACCTTATGATTTGTAAAAATCATCACGGCGATACATTAATAGATAAATAAATAGAACTAAACACAGAAAAGAAAAGTTATATGGTTTAAACCTCCTTTCTGTCAACTATCCAATATAAATATCGAACAATACTTTCTGAAATCCTAACCGAAATAACCTACTTAGTAAGGTTTTTAATAGAAAAACCTTAAAAATTAATTACTCATGCACAAATAACATATACAATTTTATTAATTTACACAATAATAAAATATTAAACACATTTTATAACAATAACCAAACAGAAAGCAAACCCTCTTGTAATTGTAGAGTCAAAAGTAATTGCCCAGTTGGAGGTAAATGCAAATTCGAAAATGTTATATTCCAAGCAACCAATTTCCCCAAAGAAAATGTAAATAATAAAGATGTATACATCGTAATTTCCGCCGGGACTATATAATCACAGGCATTCTTTCTTTGACCCTTATCTAAAACACCAAACATCTCTTTCATTCTGGTTAGATCCAGTGATTTGACCCAAAGAGTTGTGAGTTCAATACATGGCTGCAGCAGTAGTGAACAAAAACTTGCAGAGTTGAGTTAAAAGGAGATAACTGAGACATAAGGAAGAGGCATGGTACGTGGAACTAGAACAATCTACCTGGTGGACGAAATAAAGGCCTCAGTTCGAAATTTCAATCACCTGAAGACGGCCGAAGCGTACAACGGCGGAAACATGTCAATAAAGATGAGAATGACAGTCCGAACAATGTAAATAATGTAAATAATTACAATAACTAATCTCAGAAATATAGACAGATTTTATCTGTATTTGAAGGAATGTAAATTTCATTCAAAATATTTCGATATTAGCATTAAATAACCCATAATATTTGATGAATAAAATCAACCAAAAGCAAACAAAAATATGAAAAAAATCTTTCCTCACATCTTTCCTCCATATAATATTCTACAATTTCTTACAGAAATCAAACTGTATTCCAAAATATAACTTCAACAAAACACTATAAATCACATGTATCATCATCTCTAGTAATTGTCCACATAAATATTCATATTCACAAAATCCAATTGTGAAAGCAAAGATATATCATATTTTTCATTACTTCAAAGCGCCCAAGAAAATAATATTTCGGCATTAAATGACTCATAAAGAGTTGATATGGCGTTAAAAAAAATCATATGAACGTTCTAATGCATTTGAAAATACTTGATGCCCTACAATATGATTTAACGGAGAAATTTAATGGAAGGCACTTCTATCTGCGATTATGTTGCTCAAACGCAACAAAAACGACCCGTTTTTGAAAAGAAGGATTGCAGAAGATGAAAAATGAATTGTTTAGAAGAATGTGGTACGAAAAACTCGTCGAAAGGCCGACTTGCACTCGAAGAAGTTGATACAGTGTTTCTGCTGGAACTAGAAGTGCATTTTGTTTTAAGAGTTCCTTCCACAAAATCAGTCTCTGAATTCAGACAATTGCTATTCTTAATTGGATTGATTAAAGGCAGTAATCGATAGGGAGCCTCCGAAGTTGGTCAATCGATAGGGTTTCATCTTCAATCAGGACAGCACCAGACATCACGTCTTTTTGGATCTCAGCAAAAGTTGGTACAGTTTAGCTGGGATGTCCTATTACAACCAACAGACTTGCCTGACAATGCACTTTCAGATTACTGCTTATGTCGATCCCAAGAAAAATTTTCTTAATTAGAATAACATCAATTATCTGGAAGCCTGAAAACACACTTAGCCGGAAGGAAACCAAGTTCCGGTCCAAAATTTGTTTTAATTTAAAATAACCCTTCCCGCCTATTCAATAGCAGTTGGTATGAGAATAAGCAGGAAATAAATGACCTTGCTACCAATAATATCCAAATGACTATCATAATTCGACTATTTATATAAAATCGAACTATTATCCAACCCACATGGCCTGAAGATATCGTTGAAGCATGAAACAGTCAGTCACAAATTTGGTTTGAACTCTATGTCAACTGTGTACACACACTCACAAAACACACACACACACACACACACACACACACACACACACACACACACACACACACACACACACACACACACACACACCTGGGCACCTCGACGTGGTGTAATGGTTAGCAAGCTTATCTTGCTAGATCTGTTACTACTGAAAAGTGAGTTCGATCCTCACTGGGTGCCCCTACTTTCGGCCTTGTGCAACATCTAAGCTACGCTTGGAAAATCACTACACGCACACACGCGCAGATCTATATTTCTAAAGAAGTAATGTATTTTTTATTAATCCAACACATTTTATCACTTTGTACATAATTTTAGTGGATACTCACATGTGAGTAGACTCTCCATTTATTTATTATACGGTATATTCATTTATTTTCTTCTGTCAGCGACATGAATGCTCGAGAAATATTTCGTCCTCCAGCAGTATTCGAACCTTCTAACGGGGGACGTAGATCAGAATCCTGTCGGAAGGCTCATATTTTTCTTTCGTACGAATTCTCGAGTATTCGGGCCGGTAGAGGGAAATAATTACATACGCCGTTTAATAAAGAAACGACCTTCTACTCAAATATGATTATCCATTAAAATAACATCTAAATTCATAATATATATATATATATATATATATATATATATATATATATATATATATATATATATATTGATAGATGTGAGCTTGACCTGGGTTTCACGCTTTGACGATCGCCAAAGCGTGAAACCCAGGGTCACAAACTCACATCTATCCAACCAAATATGTTAGCTCTATCTCTGATATTGAGCGCTTTCTAATAAGTACCGCGCATATAATATATAAATAATTATACATATATATATATTTATTTATATTTATATATGCTGTTCACACACACACACACACACACACACACACACACACACACACACACACACACACACATATATATATATATCTATTGCTAAATAAATCTGGATTAGCTCAATATGTAATATCTTACAATAAGAAAATGCAATCTAATAATCTATCAAAACAAAACAAGATTTTTGTTGAGTCTTCACAGAAAAGAGCGCACGGCTTAAGACGCATTGAAGATTGTACAATTTATAGGTTACTTGTACATATTACGGTGATTTTATTTATTTTATTCAGTGTTTAATTCTATAATATAATAATTCATATTTATTTTTAATTATTAGTATAGAATGTCAATGTTCGGTCCCATTTACGATTCAGTGTAAAACTCGAGTAACAGTGTAAATTGTCAATACCGTAGTTGTCTTAACTTATATATTAATCTGTTAGAAACAATCATATTCCATTAATATGGCTCTATAGTAATCCATACATACATTTGTATATGTGTCTTTACGCAAGCACGCAGATTCGCACATATATGGGGAAACATGAATATGTACATAATTTTATGGATATACTTTGATGCCGTTGGATTACAACAAATCTTAGAATGGATAGAAAAAAAAGCCAATATAAAATATGATGAGATTTTTTATGATAGTCTTTCTGCGAGGATAAAACAGAGGAGGTTGTTTATTTTATTTTCCAGGGCACCCCCTTTCCTTCGCTACCCTCTTTGGACTGTCCTTGAACAGAAAAGAATTGCGATTCTATTGTTGGTGATTTGCCAGAACAATTGAAACACCTCGGAATATGACGCCGCCGGTAGGGGAAGCAATGCAGAGAAGGTATAAGAATGATTCCTCTGGCGAAAGCGATTGATATAGTATTTGGACTAAAGAGACAAAAACAGAAAGTGAAAGTAGAATGTAAAGAAAGCAAAAAGAAAGAAAGACTTTTGTGCCGTAAATATTATACAAACTAAAAATATATTAAACTAGATAAAATGTATAAGCTCAAAAGTATGTGAAGTTGAAAGAATTAAGAAGTAATAATGATTGGCGGTAAAAGGGCAAATGAAATTAATAACGGCTGAAAGTACTTTAACTGAAAAAGAAAGGTGTAAACCTAGTTAAGTAAAAAAGACAAAATCTAGAGTTCATAAATTGAAGGAAAAACAAAGAAAAAAATGAAATGACGAAAAAAGCCAAACAAGGAAACAAAGACAGAAGAAGGAAATAAACTTCGAAAATCAATAAAAAAATTAAATAAAGAAAAAGAAATATCATAAAAGTAAACATTTTGATCGATTCAACTAAAGAAATGCAGTAAAAGAAATCATAAAAAGGAAATAATATAAAGAGTAAGAAGGATAAATGTATGGTTGTCAGCAATAGGAACAGCGCACAATGCGAATTACAAATTAGAAATGCCAAAATCAAGCAAGTATAAAAATTTAAATATCTAGGAAGTGTTTTAACGGAGAACAACAAGTGCGACACAGAAATCTGAAGGCGTGTTAGGAAAGCCAAAGATGCCTTCTAAAAGCTAAGTAAAATATTAAGCAAAGAAAAATCTCGTTAGAAACAAAGAAAAGAGTAAACTGTTATGTTGCTCTTCCTATATGTTAATGAATGATGGCAAATTTCATCACAGATTACGAAGAATCTTCAAGCAACAGAAATGCTTTTCAAATGAAAGATGCTGAGGGAACCATGATCAACCTTATCCTGAAGGAACCTGGCACATAGTAGTAGTAGTAGTAGTAGTAGTAGTCGTAATAGAAGACGAAGACTATCCTCTGATAGATAGAATAAATGTATTGCTTTATTTGCAATGGATCAAAAAGAAAGCGAAAAAGAAATAATATACAAAATGAAAGAATGAATAGAGCACCTGATAGAGTAGCCATTAGTATGTTAGTTTCACAGGCTATGAAGATTGGTGCGATTTTGAATGACCCATATAGGTGTTCTTTTACCAAATTAAAATGAGAGGAGTAAATATCAAAAACTTAATGAACGATTATAATGTGAAAAAAGAACAGAGAATGAAAAGAGAAAGAAAAAAAATGTGATTAAGACACAAAAATTAATTTCAGTTCAATCTTATATAAAAAGTGTATGTCAGAATAGCCCACTCTTCCATTTTGAAGCATACATATATACGAGCCTTTTGTTTTACATTTAATACGAAATAATTAGGGTATTAGAGGAGGTTAAAAGTATTTTCAACATATTTCTCCTCTTCATATACAGGATAAATTGTCGTCCAAATTACTAAAACAATGAAAATAATACTGAAATCTTATTTTAACATATATATTTACTAAAATTACACAAACATATCTTGATATATTAAAGAGTAGATGTATTCAATAAAATCACTGTTGGCTTCAACCACGGCCTCCAGACGACTTCGGAATCTCCTGCATCTCTTCTGGACGGTCTCCGTGTTTAAGTTGGTGAATGCCGCCATAATCCTTGCATTTATCTTCCCACATGGCCTCAGACTCAACACGGAGGCCTACATCAAGTGCCTTGAGGAGGCAGTGCTACTCTGCGTCAAGAGGGTGGCTGATGGAAGACCCTATGTCTGGCAAACAAGAATCTGCGTCATGCCACACAAGCAAGAGAACCCAGTCGTGGCCGTCAGACAATTTCTGCAACCACATCACCCTTTTCATCTGGCCACCCAACTCTCCAGACTGCAACCCCCTTTCTTCATCTATCTATCTATCTATCTATCTATCTATCTATCTATCTATCTATCTATCTATCTATCTATATAAACACGTATCAGACATAGCGGCATGTACAGAGATTAGGGATGTAGATCCAAGACTTTTCCAAGGTTATGAATAAGAAGTGAATATATAAATATTACGCGAGATTGGAATTCGGTTCGCCATCACTGTTTTCTTCACAGATAACCACTTTTAACTTCTCATCTATGTACCATCCTATAGACGAGAACACACACACACACACACACACACACACACACACACACACACACATATATATATATATATATATATATATATATATATGTCTGTATATATACAAATGTGCAATTGGTTTTGGTGGTAACTATAAATGTATATATAATAGATATGTATAACTACATATCTTTAGAAACAGTTCGAGATACGGACACACGATCGTGTCGGAAATGAATAGAATGCTTCAATTTCACGAGGTATTCACCGGCAACCCAGCCTAAGCCATTTTTGGGATTGTGCCCGCAGCACAGGTAGTCGCAGACCTAATTGCTTAGCCGCCGGTCGGTTTCTCAAATTCCGTTATGACTTATTTCCGATCCTTGGGGCTGGCATTCGACACATTTCAGAAAGAACGCCGCCCCGACAATAATGGTAATCAATAAGCAAAACGCACGCTAGCCATTTGTATGAATATGAACGTGTAAAATTTGATGCAGCAGCGTTCTTCCTATTCATTCAATTATTAATAGAATAGCCAGAAAATTAGGGAAACGCTGTTGGCCCTGTTTTCATTTGTAATATTTATGAACAATTTTATTTCTATCTAAGACAATTACAAAATAATCCTGAATGTTTCTTACTCTCTGTGTCTTTTTAACAAATATAGACCCAAAAATGAGACCCAAAAAGAAAAGTTACGCGCACAATTCAATTATAGAATTCATAATAATATATTTCTCTTCTTTTTATTGATTGATTGACTTGTTTTTTACGGTTTATCAACCCTTTGTGGGTTTTCTAAAAGCGAAACATATTTTTGATCGAAGGAATAATTCTTTTTTTGCGAGTGAATGTAGAATTAATATTTTTCTTTTAGAATAAGAATGATTTTTCCAGATACATTTCCTGCTATTTAACCCATAGCTGTGGTTGGGAGTATGGATTAATATCTTTCCCATTCTTTTTTTTTAGGCTTTATCCTTTATATTATATTTCTGATACGTTTCCAATTCCTCTTTTATTAATGTTTTTAGTTTTCTGTTATTGTAGATAATCCTTTCTTTCCATTCGAAATAAATTTCATAGAACGTCCGATAAAACCTTTTTTAAAATAAATCTCTGTATATATATATATATATGTGTGTGTGTGTGTGTGCGTGTGTATTTATGTGTGCATGTTTGTGTGTGTATATGTGTGGGTGCGTACATTCTTAAGGATATAAATGTGTATTCTTTTTTCTCCCAGCTTAATCCGTCTGCTTGTAGCAAAAAAAAAAAAAAAAAACACAGCTCACTAATACCCTATTTCAATCGTTTTCTTGTTCGAATGTTTGTAATGAACAGTTTTTCTTTCAGAACATTGTTTTCATCATTGGTTTTTTTTTTTGCAACTTCCCAGACTGCACTTTAAGAACGTTTACTGCAATTATGGCCACCATGTAATATACAGAATGGGAATAGTTTGATTTTTAAACTTTCACTCTCTAATATTTTCTCTGTTCTCTGTTATTCGTTTTCTTGTGTTCCTTAAGGCCAAAGTCATAAATTAATGAGATATTTGAAAACATTTTTGCGTGTTAGATATTATAAGTTTGATCTGGTTTGATTAGTTTTACGGTATATCAAGTTTTTCCAGGCTGCATATTGTCACTTTAATAAACAAGAGAAACGTGAACATGTTCGGCGTACATGAGTGTCAAAAGATAGACAGAGTTTAAATGTGATTTACGCGAGAATCGAAAAGGTAGACATGGGTTTGATTTGCGCAAAATTCTAAAGGGAAATCAGCTGGTGCATTCTTCGTCCCAGGAGGGTGCTATTTACGTAACAAAAATGAAAACAAAACAATTCACATTGAATAAAAGCAAACACTTTATCCATCATTCTCGAACTTTTTACAGCTTTTTATGAGCGTTTTTATTTGCAAGTAGATTGCAGTTTTTCAACTCTATGTCCAGGGCCTCGATCGTGAAACCAAGATAGGCCGGGCAGCTATCTAAAATCAGCCGATTAACAGAAGCTATTATTCCGTAAGGTCAAATAGTTGTGAATAGTCAGTCAGTTATGCGCCATTCGTGATACACGCTAAGGCGATCATGTATCTTTCGATACATAAACGACAAGGCAGATTTTTTCCTGCTGTAGGTTGCCATTTCTTTCTGCGGTAGACCAGTTACTATCCAAGGCTATGGAACCAGGTCTGTTCTGCTATTTACCCATAGCTGGGGTTGAGGGAGAAGAAGAGGATTTATACCTTTCCCAAGTGAGAAAGTGAATGTAATGGATTTGACTGGAATTCGAACTCGGCTCTCCGATTCCTCAATCCGAGACGGGAACATAAAAACGGACAAACCTAACACTTCGATACGTATCATAATCTCAAAATTCCCAACTTCTTTATCATCTGCTGTAAGATATTTTGGTATTATCCACTAATATTTGTTTTATGCTGGTTGTTACATTTTGTCATTTCCTGATTTACTCGTCGATCTTTCAATCTCCACAAAAGTTAATATTTACTGTTTATTTATTCTTCTTTTAAGTTATGTGCCATGTGTGATACACGCTTAGGCGATCATGTAGCTTTCGATACATAAACGACGAGGCAGATTTTTTTCCCGCAGTAGGTTGCCATTTCTTTCTATGGTAGACCAGTTGCTATCCAAGGCTATCTCATAGCTGTGGGATGAAGAAGAGGATTCATGCCTTTCCAAAGGATACTAGCACGTAAGTGAATGTAATGGATTCGACTGGAATTCGAACTCGGTTCTCCGACTCTTCCACTGAACAGTATTGAAACTAAAAACGCTAATCAGCCTATGAGCCAAGACGTCAAGTCTTCATCAGCCCACAAACACACCTGCCTACCGGTATTTTGCCCATTGCCTTGGTAGTTCAATCCGTCCCGTACATGGCTCGTCACCTTACACCTTAACCCTTTATATACAAAGGATTTCAGTTGTTAATGATCATTTTGGATGCGCGAGTAGCATAGCGGTTATCGGCATGGAAAGTGGAATCGTCGCGCCAGGTTCAAATTCCGAAGAATTACCCCTGGGAAAGGTATACGTCCATCTATTTCCCCTGTAGATATGTGTTAAATAGTAGGGACTCTCCAGCCTGAGCTAACAAACAGTCTCGGAGAAAAAAAAAACTTCGAATTAAAAACTGACTGTGGGTGGGGCTGGCAATTTCATCCCCCACTCCCCGCCTAAAAAAAATCTACTTGCTACAGAAAGCACAGCAGAACCATATAGCGCGGTGAGGCTGTGGACTTATACACAACAGAAAAGCATAAGGTCACAAATAGGAAGAGGAAGCGAATGGTTAATTGTTTGTAGATATTTCCATTACTTTAGGGCCACACAGGCGGTGTACTTATTACAGATCAAACTCACTAGTAGTAGCTTCTAGCCACTGTTCAATACCGGAATCCTATAATCATTTCGTTGTATTTGTTTTAGCGCCCCTTTTAAATGATCATTACTAGCTTCGCATGCCATTGCTAGTGTGTTTATTCCTTGTTATGTAGTCCAATGAATATAGGCTGGTGCTGGTGTCAAAGTTGTCTTATCTTTGATGTGCCCTGTGAGTGTTAAATTTTCCAATCTTTCTTTCCTCATTTTGTACCGCAAAATTCAACAATTTTCTTCTAGTTCCTATTCTCTTTAGAACTTCTGCATTTGTCACGTGCCCTGACTGTTCTACATTTCTTATGTTAGAATGACATGTCAGTCGCTCGAAGTCTTTTTGCGGGGAAATTGGTTAACAGATATTTCCATGATTTATTGGGAACAACTAGTAGAGGCATAAAACGATAATCTTACAAGTTTGTCAACTTATTCCTTATTGGTCGTCTCATGACTCAGGCTGTACGTTGAAATTGGTTATGTCCAAAAAAATGTACATTATTTAGAAAGTATTTTTTATCAACAACAGAGACACACAGTAGTATAAAGCTTTTCTAAACAGCTGCAATTTATCGAGCGTTAAGAGTTATTTTTCGTTTCTACCACTGGATAAAAAGATAACCCCATTCCATTTAATCTTGCACTTACGCTCTTGTAAAAATGCTGTTTTTTATCATTTCTTTTGTTCTACAGATTCTTTAGAAATATTTTCTGAATGAATGCCTGATGTTAGAGCTCAGTTGCAGAACACTGAATTCATAACGCATAAGAAGGGCAAAATTGAATAAGTTACTTTCGTTGACAAAAATCATCAACAAGGAAGGAGACGGCAAATTAAGAACTTTCACACACACCACACACACACACACACACACACACACACACATATATATGCCGTGCGCCAAAGGTTTAGGGGTAGAATCTCCGACTGACGCCGATTCAGCCAGGTTTCGATCCTAGCTAGAGGTAACGTCTAGTCACACTGATGAGCTGTGATACAGTGAAACAGTCTGTCTGTGGACGACAATATATTATAAATATATATATATAAGTGGACATTGAAGTCAACATCCAGTGGCAACAGTCTGTTTCATGCTTATATCCAATCGTCAAGCCATACGTGTTGTGTTTTTGCTCGGCTATTTATTTATATACAGTTATGCATTGTGGGTAATCTACTGTATTGTTCTAACGGTTGTTTTTGTGGGCGTTAACGGCTGTTTGAAATTATTCTCGGGGCTATTGGTGGAAATAACTTTGAATCCGGATACAGTCTAAAACAATATTTTATCAATTTTTCAACAAGACATAAGTTACATTTATTTCATTTCCCGTTAAAAGGTTTAGCTCTAGTTATTATACCCCAGTTGATTGATGGTGAGATTAGGACTAATTCTTTGCTAGACTTACAGCAGCCATTAACGGGTTCGCGGTGATAGACGAGTAAAAGTACAAATTGGATGAATGTACATTCATTCTTCTTTTTTTATTATTAGTAAACCATTCAGTGGCTTCTGCTGTCATGTTCCACTAGTTAATTCCTAGAGCATTTTTGGTGTATTTGCATGCTCTTTTAAGGATGTTTTTGCTGATTTTACCGATATTATTTTTAGTTTGACTAATCAGTATTGAGGGTTGTTTAGGAAATTTGCATTGTGGTCTTTAACTTTGATGCATGCTTATTGTTTGTGGAATTTGTGGATCCTATGTTCAATTTTTAATTCAGTGGCCATTTTGTTGGTTTCACTAATGATGAAAGTTTCCCAGTTGCCTTTTTTATGAAACTTATTAACTTTCCTGTTGATAGCTTTAACGGTACATATCCACATCGATTGTATAATGGTTACCCGTCATATCTGCTTTGATAATGATTTTGCCGGATTTTTTTTTATCATAGAAACGTTTTTTAGCATTTTTGCTGTAGATAGTTGGTAATATTAGTAAATTCAATTTTGTCTATTACAGAGAATAGATCTTTTTCGAAGTTCAATGACACATTGTCGCATGGAAGTATTTTTTGGGACTTCAATCCGTAAATTTTGGCATCTTTTAAGCTGTTATTCTCGTTCTTGTGTTTAGAGAAGAAGAATTTCCACCTCATTCTTTTTGTGACGTTCACGATCTTGTGTAAAAGGATCAGATTATAAGAACATTTTTCAGGAACCATGATATTTTTAGTGGAGTAGTGAAAGTTAACTGGTTCCATATTCCGATAATGGCATATATGTGTGTGTGTGTATATAAAACGAACAATTAATCCCCCCTTAATAAAAATTAATATTAACCACTCTAAAATAAAAAAAAAATCATTAATTTTTCCTTACACATGTATATATAAAAATCCCGTTTATTTAAAATGCCAAATACAATTTTTAGTGTAATCCCAGTATAAAATATATCTACGCCAATAATACGATAACAAGATATAATTTTTAAGATTTAAATTACGTAACGGCCAGTCTATACTCTATAATCAGCACCTGAAGATTTCGTTGTACAAGAAACTCTGAGTCTTGCTATCGTTGAGGAAAAATATGTATATTTATTAATATTTATGTATCAGAACTTTTATTACCGGAGCAATTTAAAATTGGGTTCGAATCTAATCACTCCTTCAAATCATTTTGTATTGTAGATCTTCTGTTCACCAGGCAACGCAAACAGGTTCACACACACACACACACACACACACACACACACACACACACACACACACATCTCTCTCTCTCTTTCTCTCTCTCTCTCTCTATATATATATATATATATATATATATATATATATATATCAAGTGCGAGAGACAGTGAAAGAGAGATAGAGGGAGAAAGTGAGAGAGTGAAAGACAGAGAGGGAAAAAAAGACAGAGAGGAGTGAAAGACAAATTATTGTCTAATAGTTTCATTCGTAAGAACGTCTCTAAAATAACCCAAAATAAACATTCAGTACTTACCACAGGAAAGAAAAACTCCAACCGAAAATATTTCACTTACCTAAAAAGGAAAAGACAGAAAGCTTAGCAGTATGAAACTAAAAAAATCGTTTTAAAAGCCTTGACAATACATACACACACTCACATTGTGTATATATATATATATATATATATATATATATATATATATATATATATATATATATATATATATAAGTGATAAGGATCAAGTAACTAAAATATGTTAAAAAAAAATAACCATTTTAAGGGTTCTAATATTTCTCACCAGCAGAAATATATGCCAACAATGGTGAGTTTCTTTGAGAGCTAAGGAAGGTTGCTGAAATGTTACAACAGTGACCATGTCAAAGCGTAACTCTCTGTTTACTTAAAAGGACCAAGAAAAACAAAAAAAATATTAGATATTGTGTTTTCATGCGTAAAGATTTTCCTTGGACACCTATAAAAGTGCAGCTTATAGATTAAGTACATCGAATAGATATCTGTGCAGGATAATTAATGGAACAAGAACTTTTATGAGCTTACTGTAGGCAATATTTTCCAACACAAGCAAGGATTTTACGCACGAACATGAAAAATATCAAAAACAAATCCAGCATTTATCTAAAGCCTTTTTTGGCAGTAATGAAGATGATGCAAAATGCAGATATTAATAAACTTCCTTTGTTAGGAAGAAAATACAAGTGTTGCTTGTAGCGGAGACAATTATAACAAAGTTAAGTTATTATGAACAATGCACTTAAATCCTGTTGCCATTGCGAATCTTTTAATTCTTAGTTAAAATATATTCACGAAATGTTTAGTTAATGTCTATGCAATGAATCTTAGGAAAAATATTTTTTAAAATATCGTCTTACACAATGAAAAGGTCTTTTCATTTAGAAAAGTTTACTTATCTCGATGACAGACGAAAGTGGATAAGTGAGGCGAGCATTTCTTCGATTGTTTACATAATCATCGAGTGAACTTAGTCGTAAGCACATTATTTGTCGTGATTTTTTAATCATAATAATTGGTGTTTCTTTTTAAATTGTTGTTTAATCTATTGTTTATAAAATATCCAAAACCTTTGACAAACGATACTGGTCACAACATTTTAACTTGTGTTTGACATTTAATCAGAATTCAATGAATATATTTCCATTGGGTTTCTCACTGAATAAAGATATACACATTGGCCACAGTTTAACTCGTTTGAACCCAAATATTAATATTTCAGAACGAGGCTTATTGTTGCTAAATTGCAAGGTGGAATTCTCTAGCATTGAATTCTAGTATCAACAGTGAATCACGTGATTAGAAAGGTCCCTATTAATCGGAAAGTCCCTATTAGTGAATGTAAACTGCTGTTTCTAGTTTAGGTTATCATATCTCCAGTCAAATATGATTTTTTAAAATTAAGATATAGGAATCAAACTGAAGTAGCAGTAGTTCAAAATATTTTGAGTGTATCGGGAATATTAATTCCGAAACATACTTACCCAGATTTATTAAACAAATATGTCAAAACTGCCATTCATTCAACTAAGCACATTTCACAGCACTTCTTAAAACCATATGTAAGTTGTTATGAATAATCAAGAGTGGTCTCCTCTTGCTTTGTTACTCTCCTCTTTGAGAGAGCTATTTCTGTTTACTGGGACTATAAAAGGACACTATACGCGAACCTTGTATTCTTCTTAAAGCTTACACCTGCGTACTTTTGTCATTACATAAGCATTATATACTAAACTTTCCATAGAAAACATAAATATATCAATATTTGCTAACGTTGGGTTTGTTACAAGGACATATGTAGGAGGTAACCGGTAAGATTAGAAGTCACTAAAAATGAGAGCCACTACTCTACGATCAAGTGTCCAAACATAGTGAATATATTCATTCAAAAAGTGGAATATTCTTGCCATAAAACAAAGATTAAATGTAGTTTGTAAATTATTTTAACTTAATATCCTAAAAATGTCCGCCTCACGTAGGTTAGGTGCCAGTATCTGATCACCTTGGGCTAGAATATGTGATTATAATTCCATTAATTATTTATCTATTCAAAGCAAACCGAGAACATCGTTTACAGAAATATGAATGAAAAAAGAAATGAAAATCCGTAGAGGATTGTGTAGCCATGGAATATTGCAATTTCTCAAATTGGTTTTGACAAGTTTCCATACTGTTTGTATTTTGTGCAGGGAAAATTCTTTTAGTGTTAAAGAATTAAGGGAAGCTTTACTTAAAGAGTAATGCTTGAATATTCCTAATAATTCTTTAAAAGCATTGTAATGCTCAAACTATTTTAATAACCACCAACTACTTACAAAACTGTAGAGATTAGATAAAAACAAAGAATTTCATAAAACAAAAAGAGAAGAATATATTTTAGCGATAAGAAAAAAGAGAAAAATGCAATTGCTGTTATTTTTGTCATTTTATATTAATAGCTGCGAATTTGTCGGAAATCACATTTTCATGAATCCATGCGAGATTTCCGACATTTATTTTGTCAGTCAATCCTTAGTTCCAATCAAGTCTTGCAACATTGCAAAGTTGAATGATTACTACGATTTGCTAATCATTTAATGTTCGTCTTAGAACTTCATTTGCAATACATTTGATTCACTTCTATGACTAGGATTCATTGCGGACGCTCACATTTAATTGTCTTTGTTGGCAATCGAATCAGCTATTCCGTTCCAATTCGTTTTCTATTCCATTACTGTTCTTTAATTCTATACCAGCAGATGATGTAATTTTCTGCCTTTCTTGTTCAACACAGCATGGCTTCCTAAACAATAGCGATGGCTGAGACACTCGAAAAACTAACAGAAAATATTTTTTAGATTGGAAAAATAAAGTTTTCTTTATTGTTTACTTCATCTTTCTTTGTTCGTTTTTTTTTCTTTTGTTATTTAAATATTTCTTCTTTCTTTCGTTTATTCGTTCCATATTTTTTCTTTCTTTCTTTTTTTGGCTTTTCGTTCGTTTCTTTCCTTAATTAGTTCGTTTGTTTATGCAATCTTTCTTTTTTTTTTCTCTGTTTATTTATTCTTTTCTTTTTATATTCGTCCATTTGTTCGGCTAAACCTTCTTTTATTCTTTAACAGGAGACATCTTTAGGACATTTAAATTAAGTACTGTTTCTTTCATTGTTATTCTTATCCCTCATTTGCCTTCTTCGAAATCTGCCAAGGAATTTATTCAACATACTCATGGGCACCTCGACATAATGTAATGGTGAACAAGCTGATCTCATAGATGAATTAGCATCAAAATCGATCCTAGTCACACTATACTTGTGAACATGTGCCGCCTTAAAGCGACGCTTACTAAATAACCTCCCCAGATTACCTGTTTCGAAAAAGGATTAAGGTTGTTCGTATTGGAGTCTTACTGTCACCTCACATTGAAACACCGGTTCCCGTACGACTACAGAAAGTTAAGCAATGTCGGGCCTGGTTAGTACCTAGATGGGTGACCGCTTGGGAATAACAGGTGCTGTAAGCTTGGATGTGCGGATGGTGTAGTAAGTAAATGTTCGGAATTGTTAATCGTAGAACCGATTTCCAATTCCCGTTTGGTTCGTTATATTCACTTCCGCGCAAGTCCTGGGATCTAACGGCATGTCATCAAACGATCGTATCTTGGTTAATCTAATCGGGGAGTTTGGGCTCGTCGATAGATACCGGTTCGATCATCCGGGGTGGAAGATATGGACGTGGTCTCTTAAGTGGCCGTCTCTCCGGGTAGCCAGTTACCTGGACAGAATGTTAATTAGAAGGGTCGCTCTAGATTTACTAGATTGTCCCACGTTCCACCGGTTAGACTATTCGGGGCTTAGACTCGTCTGTGCCCGGGTAGTGTTAGGTTTAGAGTGGTTAGATACTGGAAGTTCAGTCTGTCTTTACCGGATAGGCGGGACTTCAGGCAACAACTGACTAGATTAGTGCAGCGGGAACTAGTTGGGGCGGTTATTGGAATTAAGTGGTGGGATAGGCTTACGGATAAGATTAGGTCTTTCATCATCGAATACAGCCAGCGACTCGCTCTAGATAAGGCTAAGATGGTAAACACTCTAGAGGATAATCTGTCCCGAGGGAAGAGATTCGTCGAGATACCGTTCGATACATTCACAAGAGGGACGTACTTTGAGATTGACCAAGGGCATGTGTGGAGCGTTTCAGCGGCATTTCAAGAGCTGATTTGCCAAGGTGCCTAGTCTTTGTGGCAAAGAATTTCGCAGTTATTTGGCTGACTTTCCTCGGTTTGAGACGACT
The DNA here is from genome assembly GCA_903632075.3 of Acanthosepion pharaonis. Lineage (NCBI taxonomy): Eukaryota > Metazoa > Mollusca > Cephalopoda > Sepiida > Sepiidae > Acanthosepion > Acanthosepion pharaonis. Next base: position 3,452,325 of record CAHIKZ030001358.1, on the reverse strand, counting down.
GAAGCGACAATCTGCGTGGGAGAGATCACAGAGGTCGAAGTTCACTTGGCATTGAAGAGGGCCGGCGGTGGCAAGTCTGCGGGTCTTGATGGTCTGCCTTACGAACTGTACTTGAGGCTGTCGTACATCTTTGTTCCGATTTTAACAGTTGTGTTCAACAACTGCTTCCATCCCCAATCGAAACTTCAGGAGTGTGATCGCGCTGTTGAAAAAAGGCAAGAAGTTTTTGGCGGGAATTAGATTACAATAGACCCTTAACATAATCTGCTGAACACAGAATTAAAGATTTTGGCCAAGATCCTGACGGAGCGTTTGCAGTCAGTTGCCGAGATTCTGTTGGGACTCGAGGAGATTTGTGCTGTGAAGGGCCAAACAATTCAAAGCAACCTGCATCTGGTCTACACGGTCATAGAAGGTGTAGAAGATGACGATGAAGCCACGCTGACAAATTAGTTCAGTCCAAGGCATTCGATAGGGTCGACCATCAGTACCTGGCTGCTGTCCTACAGGCCGCCGGATTTGTCGCACCCGACTTCTGGTAGACAGATATCTAGTCATTATCTGAGCACTGGCGCAGATGCACACACGCACACAAAACAACCATACATATATAAATACCTACACACACATACACATATCTATATTTAAATATTTAAATGCGTGTTTTATAGCTATTTTTCAAGCGTAGTTTAGATGTGGCACAAGGCCGAAAGTATGGGGCACTCAGTGAGGATCGAACTCACTACTCAGTTGTAATTATTCTCGCTTGCTAACCATTACACCACCTCAAGGTGCCCAAAATGTATGCTCTGATCGTTTCTTTTAAAAGTTGTTTCCTTTTTATTTGCAGGGCGTGAGATAAGTGATAGTGAGTTCGATCCCCACTGGGTGCCCATAGAAATTTTGGCCTTAAATAACACAACAAGAGTTGACATGTAAACTTTCCTTTCTGATAAGCGTATATGTATCTTTTTTGATAACTATCTTTTTCCTCCTTTCTTTTGCCGCTCTTTTCTTTGTGGGCCACCTCGGTATGGAGTGAATAGTTAGCGCGCCTAGTCCTGTTGACCTTTACAAATGAGTAGTGAGTTCACTTCTCACTGGGTGACACAATACAAAATTTCAACTTTAAATAACCCGACACGGATTATCTCGTAAAATCAACCTCTTTCTTTCTTTCTTTCTTTCTTTCTTTCTTTCTTTCTTTCTTTCTTTCTTTCTTTCCACCCCCTTTTCATTTCTCCTTCCTTTCTTTTTACTTCGCTTTCTATTGCCTTTTTAGTTTCCCTTTTTATTTTCTTTCTTTGCCTCTTTTTCTTTTTTCTTCATTTTTTATCATGTAAAATCTTTTCACTACTTCTTCCTTCTTTCAATGTATTTTTAAATTTATTTTGATTATTTTATCTGTAATTTCTTTATTTCTTTTCCTAAATCAATAACATTACTTTTTCCCCAACGTCAATAGAATCCATTAACTTATCTTTATTCTTTACTACGCACACCGATGTTTTTTTTTCTATTTGACAAAGAACCTGGCCATTTCTACTTTCGCTTTATTCCTCACCTATCAGTCTTATTGTCCGTGTCTTTCCTTTCAGACCTTCTATCTTTCTTAACACCCTTTTTCCTTTTCATCAACAATTCAAAAAAGCAAGCGGAATTTCTTTTCTTTTTTTTTTCAATTCCCAGTTTGCACTCCCCATTTACGCAAACAAGATCTTCAGCTTCCAACTGCTTAACGTGTCAGAATAGTTTCAAGTACATCTTTACACGTCAGCCAATCCTTCTGGCCTTACCTTCCAGATGTCGTCCCTCACACTGTATTTGAATTCCTTCCATAGAGTAATTGCGTTTCTAGCGTTTTCTCTTCGCTCATATCTCAATTTGCCTTCATTATCGTCCAACGTCTTGGCATGATAATGCTGATCTTTCACAGGCAAAAGCAAAAAGCGTCATCATGTGTGTCGATGCATATGTTTGTATATGTGTGTACATGTGTATGTTTTCGATTAAGGAAGTACAATAAAAAAAAGTGGTCGACCACAGAGATTAATAGATCTATTTATCTATCTAATTTTCAAATGTGTTTCGTCAATGCAAAATATTTGAAAAGACCAACATTGCGTTATCTTTGCCCTCGCGTGTTAAGTTAAATTAAGATTAATCGTCAACAGAATTGAGTGTTATATGTTCCTTATAATGTTTTACGTAGTCAAATATATTTTCATTTCAGAAATAAATCATGTAGAAATTGTCCTAATGTTTTGTATGTCCGAATGTTTTATGCATGTATTTAGAGGTATAGGGATTCAATTATTCCTATACCTCTCTCTCTCTCTCTACATATATATATATATATATATATATATATATATATATATATATATATAAAACAAGCTATACATTCTGATAAAATTAAAAATAAAATCATCCCTTAAACTATAGCCGAAAGCACTCGAATATACAAAACATTCGTCCAGAAAATAAAAAATTATAAGAACACAGGAAAGAAATTTGAATGACCAATGCGCGGTTTAATTAATGAGTTTCCTTTATATTTTTTAGTCGTTCAGTGGTATCGATGATTCATTGATTACTCCTGGTATTTTATAAAATGGTTTTGCTCAATATCTTTCCATTTTAACAATTTTATCTGTTAATGTAACAGTGAAATGGAAATATCTCTCTGAAGAAAAATATTGGGAATCGAACGCTAAAGACGCGGACGTCAAAGCCTATTTCATGACCAAGTTGAAGCAAGACAATCACTAAATAGACAAAGTTATCTGAGTGACTCACATGAAAAGCTTGAACAAATAGGACTGCAATCTAAGAAACGTGAGCGTAAAGGAACTGATTAATTAAACGTTTCATTTTGCTCGATAAGTAATTTTGTCTAAATTCTGATAAATACTTGTATAGATTATTAAAACGATTAAACGAAGTAATCACTAATAAATTTACTAACTTCAGTTGATTTATTACCCTTCTTCCCACTACAGAAAGGGCAGGAAATATATAAGTAAATACACGTGAGAGACTGTCAGTGAGGGATTATCCTTTTCTGTTAGGCAGCGTCAATTATCTATGAATCTATGAATGTGTATGTATTGTATTCGCATCAAATCTCTTATTGCACACTGATGTTCACACAATCAATTTTAGAGATCCTGTCATTGTGTGTTAATTATTTTGGAAGACACAAACTAACAACATCTATCGTTCATATGGAAATAAGTATCTTTTATCTGTTCATGAAATGTATGCTCCTCGTTCACATTCTACCAAACATCGTTTGATAGATGATTTTTTCCCGGGGTACAAGGCTAATGACCTCAAATGAAATGCGCAGCGTTACTGAGGAACATTACAATATCGCTTACTGGTCGTCTTTGTGCTATATGTAGATGCTTATTCTATTTGAGTTCGTCTGCTACAAGACTAAGTGGTAGGATTGTCCTCAAGGACATGTCACAGTGGATAAAGTTGTTAGATCCAGTCTGAGTTACGTTTGCAGAAAATTCTCTGTAAATCCTTAACGAATAAATAGTTACTTGTTTGTTTTCTTTAAACGTGGCAAATATTAAACTATTCATAGTAAATATCATTAAAAACTTACTTTAAATACTTGTAAACACAGATTTATGTGTATTGACGTAATATTTTTCTTTTAAAATTTTCGAGAAATCAAAGGAAGTTTTCTTATGCAAAACTATCATATGCATTCACTATTGAAAAATGTACAGGTTGAAATGTTGTGTGTCTAATATAATGTTGATAAATAAGAGCTGATGATATAAACTTTCAGCAATGTTTTCATATCAATATTTCTGGCTTTTAAAAATATTTTTATTGAGTTCTGATATCTTGAATCGTGTATAAATATGAGCGTATGTGTGTACGTAATGCATTATTCATTCTCTTGGAGAAGAATGTGAGTTCAATACCCGGCTAAGGCAGTGGAGAACTTTTAGAGGGAAAATTAACAGGAGATAACCGATAACTGATATCCATTAAACATGGCACGTGGAACTAGAACAGTCTATCCCAGTGAGCGAAAAAAAGGATTAAGTTCGACCATCTGAAGAAGGCCGGAGCGTACAACGGCCGAAACATTGTAATAAATATAGCGAAAAAGATAAGGACAATAGTCCGAATAATGTAAATAATGTACATAATACCTCATCTCAGAAATATAGACAGATACGGTAGGGTTAAAGTTCAAAGTAGAAAATCTATCTTCCTTGAAAATGAACATTCAAAATACTTTATAATGGGCCCGAACTCTGATCATCTAGGCCTGTGGGAAGGGCGCGAGTCTCTCAAATACGAAACAGGGCGGATTCGTCCTTTAGAGCCACAAGTTGTGACGGAGGATGACTGTCTTTTTGGAAAAGACACTGAATTATGACAATGTTAATACACTTTAATTACATGTTCAATTATTTCAGGCGCTGGTGTTGATTGGTTTTTCATTCTTTTTGCAGCTAATAGTGATTCTAATTCTGAAGAAAATACGAACATTGACGTTTAGTAAATTCCATACAGTAAATTCAGGCGAAATGATAGAGTTGTATCGCCTTTACTCTTTTATGATTTTTTCTGATGCTTATATGTAAAAAAAGATTTCGCTACACGTAAATCAGCATGAAAAGAGTTGTCAACAATTGGATCGAATATGAAAAGTCTGATGTTAATATTGAATTTAATAACAAAACAGAAAGAGAAACATCGCTACTCTATTAACATTTAAATTTTATATAATGCATAATTTCATTTTTCAGTGAACAAATTCAAAAATTTTAACATCAATTTTACGCTATAAAGAGAATTATTTTAAAAAAATTGCACCATTATAAAATAAGATTGTGAGAGAAAAATACGATCTGTAAATGAGCTTTGTTCAGAGCAAAATCTCATGAAAATTGGATGAAAACCTCCATGAAACTGAATATGGATGTAAATAACATAACTAAAGTATTTGGTTTTAGTTTTAAGGTAACTGTACAATTGTAGTGCTCAATATCAAGAGATAAAGCATCAGTCATCGTCGGCATCGGTCCGTCCCGACAGACGATGATGTAGCGCAGTGCGCTACAAGCCTAGGCGGGATATATGGAGAACTAGGGCTGCCCGGACGTCTAGTTCCCCCCTTTCAGCCTTGCTAACAGAGTCCAAAGGTGAGGATAAACTAATACAGTTTGGTACCAACGCGGCTGCAGGAGTTGACGGAACGTAGCACAAAATGCCGTCCATCCGCCTTAGGGGCTCCACTCCGGGTTTGAATTCAGTTGTCCTTCTCCTAGACCAGTTGCCATCCAAGGCTATAGAACCCAGTATGTCCTGCTATTTACCCATAGCTGGAGGGAGAAGAAGAGGATTCACACCTTTCCTAAGTGTATTAGCACGTAAGCATCAGTACTAATAAATAAAAACAAATGTTCACTTATCTTCTCCTTACTATTTTTAATATTTAGTCTTTTGAGTGAATAACGTTTTCGCGAAATTTGGTGTAGGCACAAGATAAGAGAACATTTAACTTTATTTATAACTATATATGTTTTCGTTGTAATGTTCGTATAAGCTCGTAGTTCTGTTTAATAAAGTTCTAAGGAAAACACTGGAACAATAAATTAGTGGAAAAGTGTTTAATCACGTCGATTAATAATACAATAATAGCAAATACCGTAGTTAGTGCGGCAATGCGTGCGACCCACTTTGCGACTCATTCACCCATGAGCTGACGTTCGTCTCATAGTGAATGAAAGAGTCTATAATCAATAATTTAGTGTAGAAATGGTCGGTCGTCTGTCTAAACAACACACACACACACACACACACACACACACACACACACACACACATATATATATATATATATATAATATCATAAAGAAACAATTTATCCAAAGAATTAAATAGCAAGTTAAAGTGACTAATAGTGAAATCATTTCGCTAACAGAACTTAATCAGATATTAACTTACTATCAATTCCTTGAATAATAAAATCCTTATATTCGAGTTGTTGTCAGATGTAAAACTCATACCAAGCACTTTCGACAATTTCAAATTGTTATCTTCAAGGCGCAATTTTCTTGTTTATTTGAAATTGTCGAAAGTGCTTGCTTGCTTGCTTGGCATGTGTTTTCACCTGACAACAACTCGAAGGACTTTATTATTCAAGGAATTGATAGTAAGATAATGTTTCATTAAGTTCTGTTAGCGAAGTGATTTCACCATTAATCACATTAACCTTGCTATTTAATTCTTTCTATAAATTGTTTCTTTATGATATAAAATGAATTTCCCAACTCTGAAATTCTTAGGTGTGTGTAAATGACCCCGGCACCCAACTTATTTTTTTAAACATCGACAGATTGTATATACTACAAAAAAAATTACAAAATATTTTTTTTAAAGTTAGATAAAATTTGATGGCATTATAATCTATCATTTATTGAAGAATTGGTTTATTATGTGCGAAGTAGCCAGATTGCATTTTTTAATGTCATATACGTTCAGGTGATCATGGTTCTCCACAGCTTTCTTTTTCTCTAGTATCTGTGTATTGGCAAGATTGTTTTCTAGAAAAGTATTGTAATAGCTTCCTGTTTCAAACAAGTGAAACTTGATTTGCAGAATTTCCACTCAAGTTTGAGCAAAGAACTAACCACTTTCTTTTTGAAGTCTAAGGAATGTATATTTAAAACGTTGGATATATGTAAAACAACTTGACGGATATTTGTTAAAAGAAAAATTATGGACATTGCAAAGAAAACATCATAAGACATTAAAAACAAAACAAAACCCAGATATTTAAGAAATCTGATAAAAGCCTTGTAAGTAGAAATAAACAGTTTTTGCAATATCATAGAAGACTAGAGGCACCTCGAAGTGGTGTAATGTTAACAAACTTGTCTTGCTAGCACAATTACGACTAAGTAGAGAGTTTAATCCACACGGAGTGCGCTATATTTGTGCCATGTTTAGAAAATCCCCAGAAAGCCAGGGTAAATGATGATTACATAATGAGTTTAGGAACTTATATTAATGAAAAAAAAAAGATGTCAGAAATTCTGGAAACTTTTTAATAACTGAAAAATGTTTGAAGAAACTGCATTTGGAATGTGACACGCGCTGTGGATTAAAATGCTCAGCTCATTATCTAAATCTAACACGAGTGGGAAAAAAGGACTTTTATTTCAAACTCATAGTAAATAATTCAAAAATAGCTAAGGATAAAGAAGAGAAAAAATAATGTAGGTGTGAAAACACGTCTTTAAATTGATGATTACATATTCAGTGTTTTTCTTGTGTTCTTTCATATGTTTGGGTGACATTATACCTTTATCATAACGTGTAATTTCAATCACCGTTTCCTTTAGTTGCTCGAGTCTGTTCATAATGATTAGTTTTTGTCAATATTTAGTTCGGCTAACTTGCATGTTTACGTGTTCAGAACTGGAACTCATCCACGGTTGTTCAGTTTCATCCCAGCGTTGTATCGTAGATATTACAAAATGTTTATAGGCTCAAATATAAACTAATATTTACCTATCTCCAAAGTAAATAAATGCTTTTAGACTCAAATAGAAAAATTCGAAATGACATAACCCAGCAATGGTTGACATTTCGTAATATTATTCAATCCAACGCTGAGCAGAATTACGTTAGTAGGCTTTTAGCCATTTTGCTTTCACGTTCTCACTTTGACACGGCATCGAGACGATATGCAGGTGGGCCATAATGCGCTGACAATAATCGACAACCATTAAGTTCCATTTTCATTATTGGGCAACCAAATTCCAAAACGACCGTCTTTGAAGTTCTAGAGTTAGCTGACCAAGGAAAATTCCTTTTAAACTTTCTTTTTTTTTTCACTAGAAAAGACCCAGTTAAACTTAAAACACCCAAAATGAAGAGCAAATTGATCTGACCAGATATTCAAGAAGAATTTTAGTTTGTAAAAGCAGTATGAATAGCAACGTTTATTAGAGAAGCATCAAAATCATTTCCGAAGTTTTACAAATATTTACACTGAAGTTTATTTCATGTATACATCTAATAACGCCACGACTTCACTACATTATATATATATATATATATATATATATATATATATATATATATATATATATATATATATATATATATAAAAGTGAACATTGAAGTCAACACTCAGAGGCGACAGGCTGTTTCATGCTAAACGCAATCATCAGGCCACGACGACTGCGTCTAGCATGAAACAGTCTGTCACCTCTAAGTGTTGACTTCAATGTTCACTTTTATATTTACATACGCACTCTGATGTTGAGCAATTTATCTCATAAATATAGCATACCTTAAAACTATATTTCTTCATATGTGTGTGTGTGTGTATGCGTGTGTTTGTTTGTTTGTTTTAAAATTAAGATACAAGATCCCGACAAAATTTTACATTTTTGATAGTTGGAAAACGTTCATGAAAGTATACTTATTTCGAAATATACCCGATAATGCATTTCAACGTTTAGGGCTTTATCAGATCCAAAAGTGAAAAAAATGAGATGCGTGTATGTGTATTTGTGATTGTCTAAATAATGAAATCAGATTATTTTTTTCCGAAATTGGCGTTTCTCGTCTTGACTAAAGAAAAGAAAGAAGATGAGTTGTTACCATTTATTTTCTTTACTTTTAGTTTTCGAATGGAAAGATATAATCTTTCAGAATTGATAGAAAGTAAAAGATTTGTTTTTTCTTCTTTTTTTATCCATGCGTTTTCTGTGTCGACAGTATGTTTTAAAATTAGGATATATGATCTCGACAAATATGATAATATATATGATCTCGACAAATATATATATATATATATATATATATATATATATATATATGTGTGTGTGTGTGTCTATGTGTGTGTGTGTGTGTGTGAAGTTGTATTGGCGGGATAATTCCACTTTAAAACTTGTTTCGTTAATGATAACGTACTTCTGCTGTTTTTTTATTTACCTTAATAGATGCACTCTCAGAGGACGAAACACGTCGGCCATGATAAATTTCCCTTTTGTCTTTATGCTCTATATAAAATTACAAAGACACATATATATGTATATATGTGTGTGTGTATATAATTGTGTATTTGGCCAGCAATTCCTCTTTAATAGATGTTTCGTTAAACAGGATTAACAAGGTACGTTTTGATAAGATTTTTATGTTTTCTTTTATACATACTGAATATACACGTCGAGAGCATAGATGTGATACGTACCTCCCACTGCAAAAAGCTTTTAAAAATGATAGATAACCTCATTATGACAAACTAGAAAACAAATATTAATAACATTATGGGCACAGCCACAATCTACAATCCGTATTTCGAAATAAAAAAAAATATTTATTTACACTTACACACCATGTATGTATGTGTGTGTGCATATATATATATATATATATATATATATATATATATATATATATATATATATATATATATATATAAAATGGGTGTAGCCGAGTGGTTAGAATGTTTGCTTTCTGACCATGAGGCCCCATTTTGCGGGACATTTGGAAAGTGCCTGAAAAAAATAACACGGGTTGAGCCAAGCCTTGTGAGTGGAATTGGGTAGACAGAACTCTTGAGGGCCACCGATAGCTGTGCTAGCACGAAGTCACAAGTCATGGTGAGTGTGTTGGCCTTCTTCTGATTGTTGATCATGCTCGATAACACGCTCTCTCCCAGAAACTAAGGTCTGGCCAGCATAGTAGAGGATTGGCTAGTATACGGGTATCCTCGAATACGAGTGGCCAGCTATTATACACACACACAGACACACACGTACACACACACACACACACACACACACACACACACATATATATATATATATATATATATATATATTAAACTAATTTATTTATCGTCCTTTATTTCATACTCCCAATTTCATTTATTTTATTTTGAACGGGGTTTATTTTCAAGTCATATTTTCTTAATGTCGGAGCCCCGAAGCTATTTGTGAGGTTCGCAGACTTCTCATGGTACAGGTGTTAGAGATTTATTTGCGTATAAACTTTCCTCTGAATAGTGAGTTCAATCCTCACTTGGTGATCAAAGTTTGTATTTTTTACTAACACTAATCCATGCTTATTGTTAACTTAGATCATCGCTGGTGCAACAAAACACAACCTTAACCAGAATCAAATATTTTTCTTCTTTTTTATGTTTAAACGGCAATAAATATCGTGATAAAAAGAGAGATTTGCTTTCATGCAGGCATACCTGCTTGAAGCTGGCGGTAATGGAATATTTCCTAAGACTTCAAATCTCTATGGCGGTTTGTGAAATCAACATGATTTGATACAAAAAGAGAATGTGATATATATATATATATATATATATATATATATATATATATATATAAAATAAACAGAGGGAGAGATGGAAGGATAGAGAAAGAGAGAGAGAGATAAAGAGAGAGGTAAAATAAGAGAGGGAGAAAGATAAAGTCAGGAAAGATTTGCTGGTACTTCTTTTTTTAATTTTTTGTTTTGAGTACAAACTAAAAGAAAAACAAAATCCACGAATACCCTGTGAAAATAAAATAAAACGTTGCCATGTTGTTTGCTTTCGGGCGTCGCCTCGTTTTTCTTAAATGTTAACAGCGCCTATTAACATTTTTTTTAAATACGTAAATCTGTTTTCTTTCTTTCTTTTTTCTTTCTTACTTTTTTCTTTCTTGCTTGATTCTTTCTTTCTTTCTTTCTTTCTTTCTTTTTTTCTTTTCTTTTCTTTCTTTCTCCGTTTCTTTTTTCTTTCTTTTTTTCACAAGCTAACATTTCAATCGTCGTAAATTTTCGTCCGTCACTTAGTAATTTACAGACAGAATAAGTTTCCCAAATACATCAATGTCCACTTAGGTTTATAAACCAATCATTTTCTTTTTCATCTCTCTGTAGCTTCAAATTGAACTTTTTAGATAACAAACTGGAATCAATCTGCATCTGACATGGAAAGGGTGTGCCCAGATTTGTTGTTGAATCAGGGTGAAAGCGTCGGTTTCAGCCTTCTTATTCAAGTTAAGCAGCGTCGAACCTGATCACTATTTAGATAGGTGACTGCAGATAAGCAAAAGCTACTCCGAGAAACGTGTAGCTCGTTGCCAGATTAAATAACATTAAATAAATAGCTGAAAATGTATTCCTTGCTGCATGCGGTCGTGCATATAGCACTGGCTGTCGTTGCATTATCTCAGTGCATCTAGTAAAAGTAATGGCTAGGAGCTGATCCTATTAGGAAAAAAAGAAAAAGATTTTATCCATTGCTAGTAAAAGGGGTCCCCCACCCACAGACACAAAATGTTATTGTATTCTACGTGCATGAATGTGCTCGTAGCGCAGTGGTTCGCGGACTAAGGTACCGATTTCAAATTTCAGTCGTTAGTTTGTTTTTGCACAAATATCTTTGAAAAAAACATGATCCCATCTATTCTTCCCTAATTAATAGGTCAAAAGCAATTGTAGACTGGATACTCTGGCCTTGATTGGACAACTCTGATTTCAACACCGGTTGGCAGTTGGTCTACTTGCTACAGAAACCATAGCAACAGCACAGTGTAGCGAGATCGTGGCTTTATACGCCACAGAACAGTCAATAGGATTGACACCCATGCGTCCTGTTCTTTTCTGTTATCACTGTGCGGCACGTTTATTGTGTAATTTCTCCTTGTTTCTCTCCTTTTACTTTAGGTACGCTTGAGAAAAGTCCCCATTAAAACTACTTCCTCTTTAGCCTTTTACAATTGCCGGAACCGGAAGAATAAAGGACAGGCTCAATGTACGCGATTCCTACTTTTTCTATCCTCCTAATTCGACCCCAAAACAATAGCATCGCCGTTTCACCCGTTTTGTCTATCAATAAACCTAGTTATGAATATAACTTTGTCTTCAGAGATTTTTGATTGCTATACGGCGTTTAATTGACTGAGGTACGGACGCGCACAAGACGGACACGTATCGGGAGACAGATCTCATTCTATATGACCCTGCCGTCTAAAGAAAGAACAAATAATTACACCGATTATGTCTATTAAATATAACTTCTTTTCGTTAGGGAAGAGAAAACTGTTAAAATAAAGAGCACTGCCCAAAGCTTTAAATCTAAGTGAAGAAGATTATTTGTTCAGATAAACAACATTAAATCAATTAAGTAAACCTTAGTTTGGGAAGACTTCCTATTTTACGGTATCTACTAGTGAGTATTTAGTTTTGCTCTCTATATGAACTCGCATTCTGACCAGCTTGATATATTCAAAGTAATCAGTGCAACAAACGTCCGTCATTGGTTTCTGCAGTCGAAATATTTACTAGTCTCACTGCTCAAGATGATGGGAAAGAGATACGATTGGAGAAGATAAACTTAAATAGCACCCGAAAAAGCCAGCCAAATGAATAAACATTGTGGCTGAGTAATGATCTTATTTTAGATGACTGAAATGGTGCCTGTAAGATCTAGTATTTGTTTCCTAATGTCGAGATAGTGAATGTATTTTCTAGTAGAATAAATGAATAAAAAGCAAAAAACAAAAAAATTAAAACGAGAGAAAATAAAATTCGAAAGTGAGTCATAACCAATATTCAACAAAGTTCTTCGGACTAATATCCTTATTCTTGTTGGATTTATCACTGCGAATCAGCCGAGGCATTATTCGGCCTTTCTCAAGTGTAAAAGGGTATTCATTGAGGACGTATCTTGTCCCACGACTACTACTGAACGAACTGACTAACCTTTCTCACAGAAGGCGCCCCAACTTACACCCTGACAAAGAACCATAGACGTAAAGATGAATTATAGATCTGAAGAAGGCTGAGTAATGTATCGGCTGAAACTTAGTTCTGAAACGAACGAAACTAGATTAGTTCAGGTATAATATCGAAGAAAACATTTAGGTGATTTATTAGTTGTCATTTCCTAAGATCAAGCTGGTTTATCACAAGGTTACAAGGGCATCCTGGGAGGATTACATGACGGCTTAAACAGATTAGCTCGCTAACTGTTGCTATATACCTAAGAGTCTAACGTAAATTTATGATTTTGATTGATTGGTTCTTTTTCTACGGCTTATCAACCCTTTACAGGTTATTTAAAGTCAGAAAATATTTTTAGTTTGTAAGAATTTTGTTTACAGATAATGATTTAGTGATACAACTCTTACTAATTAATCCTTACCTGGGGAAATAAGGTAGATTCATACCTTTTCCAATAGTATTTGCGCGTAATTGAATATAAAGAACCGAACTAGAGTTGGAACTCGGCTTTCCGATTAACAATTCCGAGTCCTTATCAATTACACCACCCGCACATCCAAGCTTACAGTACCTGAGATACCCAAACGGTTACCCATCTAGGTACTGACCAGCCTCGATGTTGCTTAACTTCGGTGATCATACAGGAACCAGTGTTTCAACGCCTGTATCAATTTATGAAAAACTACACTTAAATTACCATTCAGAAAAAGGGAAATTTGCTTTCATGCCTTTATGAAGAATTAGAAGAATGCTTAACAACAAGAATTTAAATATGTCTTGCCTCCATTTTCAAATTCTACAATCTTGTTGATGTAATTAATCTTCTCTTTTATTCTTCAATTCCATTTTTTTTCTGTTTCTTTTCTTTCCGAATTTCTGGGATGAGTGGTCATCATTTACATTCATATTAATGTCTTCATCTTCATTTTTCTAGTATCTGTCTATATTTCTGAGATGAGGAATTATGTACATTATTTACATTATTCGGACTATTGTCCTCATCTTTTTCGCCATATTTATTACAACATTTCGGCCGTTGTACACTCCGGTCTTCTTCAAGTGGTTGGAATGTCAAACTGAAGCCTTTATCTCACTTACTGGGGTAGAGTGTTCTAGTTACACGTGCCATGTTTAATGGATGTCAGTTATCAGTTATCTACTGTTAATTTCCCTCGGGAAGTTCTCGACTGCATTAGCCGGGTATTGAACTTACACTCTTTAGGTCCTGTCACTGGATCTAACTAACACCTTTATCCACTGTGCCATGTGGAGAACTTTCAGAGGGAAATTAACAGGAGATAACTGATAACTGACATCCATTAGACATGACACGTGGAACTAGAACAGAAGTCGTAATTGATCTAGCGAGAGAAGCTTGTTAACCATTACACCAAGACGAACTGGAGTTGGGAGTAGGTCTATACCTGCATTACAAGCTCTCATTTACATATTTAAGTTTCAGGAAGCATTTTAAACCAATCAGCGCCAAAGTTTATCAGACAGTGGCAATAGACGACTTCATTTCACTATAGAATTGGAAACAGATGAGTTCATTCCACCGTACAACGATTATACACGCACTTGTGTGTCTCCTTATTAACATGTCAGTCGCTCGGATAGTTATTAGCTGATTACAGATTTGAGATTGCCTGTGTATAATGTTAAACCTATAGGTTTAATATTCACCAATGAGGCCACTGAAATGAAATGGTAAAAGTAAAAATAATTGTTAGGTCACATAACTACATTTTACTCATTTGCTTATGGGCTTATTGTTGAGCTTTAAAATATTTTATTATTTTATATATATATATATATATAGAGAGAGAGAGAGAGAGGGAGGGGGGAGAGAGGGAGAGAGATTTATTGTGAATTAATACAATTATGGCACAAGGCCGAAAAGGGGGAATGGTCTGAGGCTGGTCTTCACTAACTATCTTATACCTAGCTAATCGAATTCACGACCCATTCACTCGTTAAAATTTTCTTATTCACCATAAAAATTCATCTGTCGCCAATCAATCCTCCATACATCATAATACCACATTCTCAAAGAGGAGGGGGGGGCTTTAAAGAAAAAAACAACATCCCAATGAGATGATAAATATTATTTACAATATATATATACAAATCGGATGAATGATCATGAAAGGGGAGAGGTGAACCCCAAACAAACTAAATAAAAAAACAAAGCAAAAACAAACAAACTGAAAATAAATATATATATATATATATATATATATATATATATATATATATATATATATATATAATTATTTATTTAAAAAAATATGATTACAACGCTACATAAGAGTTCTCATGTTTCAAAACAAGAGTCGAAAACTTCAATATAATTATTTGAATTAAATCGAATTAAAGTACTAAGCTCTGTTCCATATATATATATATATATATATATATATAATAAAAATATAATTTTAAGGCACGGTATATTTACCGATAACTTACTCAGTATCAGGGATAGAGCGAATGCGAACATAAATAGACATTTGTAAATATAAATATACACAAGATAATCAAGCCCTGAAAACCAATCAATATTCACCCATCATAGCTTGAACATTGTGTTCAAGCATGAAGCAGAATGTCCCCCAATGGTGTTGACCTCAGAGTCCACTTGCATTTTTCTGGTGTACAACTTTTTAAAAAAGTGTTATTTCGACTTTAAACAAACAGAAATATTCCGGATGTATTAGATGCTTAGTAGCTCCGTCTTTCAAGAAACAATATGAGTAAAACATGAGGAACAGGAAACTTTTTTCTACGGATTTCTACGGATTTTTCATTAGAATGATTCGTGGTTTCGATTCAGCAGATATACTCGGTTGTTCATTCGTACTTTGCAGATGAACTTATCTTTGATATCCAAGAATTGCATAATCGATTTTTCTCCAGTTCTTCTGTCGTTATGTCCTGGTGACCGAAAATCTAACCTTACGTGGATTTCCCTAAAACTGCACTTTAAAGCTAAGCACTAGAACAGAGTATTCAGTAACAATTGTACATACAATGAATTAATTGAAACATTATCTATCTATCTATCTATCTATCTATCTATCTATCTATCTAAACTAAATATCTATCTATCTATCTATCTATCTAAACTAAATATATTTTATCTATCTGTCTATCTATCTATCTATCTAAACTAAATATGTTTTTATCTATCTATCTATCTAAACTAAATATGTTTTTTATCTATCTATCTATCTATCTATCTATCTATCTATCTATCTATCTATCTATCTATCTATCTATCTAAACTAAATATGTTTTTATCTATCTATCTATCTATCTATCTATCTATCTATCTATCTATCTATCTATCTAAACTAAATATGTTTTTTATCTATCTATCTATCTATCTATCTATCTATCTAAACTAAATATGTTTTTTATCTATCTATCTATCTATCTATCTATCTATCTATCTATCTATCTATCTAAACTAAATATGTTTTTATCTATCTATCTATCTAAACTAAATGTTTTTATCTATCTATCTATCTATCTATCTATCTATCTATCTATCTAAGTGTTTACGTTATGTTATGTGTATCTATAATTGCGACCTGAATATTGCACCAATTGTTCAACCATACATACATGATGGCTGGCGACTAGTTAAACGAGAATGACCATCACTGATAGGTTTTCCATCTACCCGTTTTGAAAATTCAGAGTTTTCCTTCTCCTAGACTAGTTGCCTGATGATTTTTCAGTGTGGTGTAATGGATAACGGCTCGAAATGAAAAATCGAAGAGCCGAGTTCACTAGCACGCATATACCTTTCGGAAAGATATGAATTCCTTTCGTCTCCCCAGAGGTTAAATAGCAAGACATACTGGGTCCTATAATTTTGTTTGGCAGCCAGTCTACCGCAGAAAGAAAACTCCGCGAAATCTTTTGTATAGTTAGTCATGAATCGGAAGAGATATGACCGTCCAATCGTGTATCACGCATGACACATGACTGCATTTGACTAGACTGGTTGTTAATCAAGACTAGAGAGCTGCGTCTACCCTACTATGTAACCCACAGCTTGAGAGAGAAAACTTTGTTTCATATCCTTTCCCAATGTTACTTGCGTGAAAAGGAATCTAATGAACTGGACTGGAATTGGAACTCATATCGCCGACTTCTCATTCCAAGCCGGTAACCATTTACATCTGCAACAGAGGTTAAGATGTCAGCAATAATTGTGCTGAGGCTATAGTCATATTTGGCTTGCACGACTCCACAACGATTCACGCAAAGAAACTAAGAATCCCATACATACATATACACTTTGTTTTTCTGTCTAATATAATGTTATGGTTATCAATATCTTCTTGAGAAACAACTCGATTGTGTTATAAATACGATACTCATTGGTACCAAACTATCGTGACCTTAGGTTAGACTACAATAAAGTTACTAAACAATCCTGTTACTGCGTTTAAATATGTGCACACATGTATCTAATAAAACACGGCTGAATTCAATTATGGTCAAGGACTCTCCAAATTTTCAAGTATTTCTACGCTGCTTTGAAAGCGATAATTTACTGGCAGTTTCGGAAGTTCTTGTGATGCCAGACAGAAGGACTTCGAATAATACGAATCGATAAAGGCAACCTGTTATTCCTTTTACTCTTCCAAGCGAGAATGTCATTTAAAAAGAAGCACAGTGAAAAGTGCGTAGAGATGGATGAATGTCGATGAAGCGGTTTAATCTGAAGAAGAACCAGTTTTGGTTACTTGCATGACTACACTGACGGAAAATAAAATTTCAGCATGTTGAAAATCTGTCTCAATTTACTCAAGATTAAACACAGAGATAATATGGTTAAATGACAGTAAATAGTCACATATACAAATCAATACGTGTACAGTTTCCAAAATAAATCAACTCCCGCTGTCAAGGGTATGGGGTATCACCTATCATTGTAGTTGGCTTCGGTCGATGGGCCCAACTGTGGCTTCTAAGATTGATTCATGCGTGGGATAATCGTGGCCAATATGAACAGATATTTTTTCCTGAAGAATGGGAACCTCTGCCTTTCGTCTTCGCTCTAATTTCTTGAATGTAGCTTTTTTATGGGCTGTGACTTGCGGCTACATCATCTGTTCCCGTAGGATCACCGAAGTTAAGCAACGTCGGGGTTGGTAAACGGCTAGGTGGGTAACCGCTTAGAAATACCAGGTGCTGTAAGCTTGGATGTGCGGGTGATGTAATGGATAACGACTCGGAATTGTTAATCGGAGAGCAGAGTTCCAATTCCAGTTGAGTTCGTTATAGTCATAGGCTCAAATACCCTTGGGAAAGGTATCAATCCACGTCTTCTCTCCATCTATGGATTAATTAGTAAGATTTGTATCACTAAATCATTATTATAATCTCCCACCCCAAATCTTACAATCTTAATATATTTTTTGGCTTTGAATAACCTGCAAAGGGTTGATAAGCTGTAGAAAACGAATTGGTCAATCAATCAATCGAATCGGGCTGCAGCATCTTCCAGTGTTTGCGCTCCATATCATCTGCATCTAGGTCTGATAGTCTAGTCCAGTGATTTTTAATATTCAGCATAAGAGAGGTATTAATAGTATCCCGGTATTAATATGGTGTCAGAGTAATTCTAATATATCTACTCATATTAGCAACCCGTACGGTCATAAAGATGGTGAATATCATTATGCAATATATGATTGATTGTATGCCTCTTGCATTTGTTGAGGTAATACCGTAAGTATTGTCAGTGTGCTATTTTAATGTTAGACTTCATCCCACTCGTGCGGGCCACGGAAGCTGAACATTTTGAATAGCCCGTGGCTAGCATGGGCATCGTGTAGTGAACTTATTCTAGCGAAAATACACATGCCTTCATTTTGCAAGAATGGCAATAGAACTGGTCGAACCTATATGGCGCTGTTCAATATACCCTTCCATAAACACCAAAGGTGCGCCAGTGTTGTAATACATGAGGTGTAACATCATAATATCACGCATTGAGCCAGTATGTTGCGGGCGAATACATTCTGGAAGATGCCGCTCTTTAAGTCGACGACCAACACCTGAATGAACGCAGAACCTGATCGTATCGCTGAACACTACAGAGTATCATTCAATCTACAGGCGACAGTTTTACGGCAAAACTGGAAACATGCACAATAGGTAGTCCTGTTGCCGGTAAACGATTCCCAACGATCGAGTGACTATTCCGATGCTGCATATGCTAAGATTTGTTTACCTCCTTTGGATATTAACACAGACCAATACTCTCGCATATGAATGTATCGATGGTGAATGTCATTTCGTGATATTTTATTTCAGGATTCTTACACATGTCGACGCAATACCGCAAGACTTGAAAGTGTGTTAACCGAACAATCTAGGCGTCATCTCATGCACCATACATGTTCGAATCAGAGAGGTTTGACAATCATTTACCCTTGGAAGTTGTCACACTTCTTGCAGAACATGCTGAGTAACATGGGTAACATGTGGGCAGGAATTATGCGGCTGGGACAATATATCGCGTTTCTGTAACAGCAGAATGAACTAAACAATATTCTGGATGAACAAGGTGGTGTTCAGTGTTCCCTTTACAAACATCAAAGATGAGTGAGAATTAGAATTTCTCATATCCTACAACATGATGCTAGAGGTTAGGATCTTTTGTCAATGTTTTTGTCAATACACTCTGGAAGATGTTGCGAATCAGGTCTATATTGCACAGAACCTGCTTTCATCAGTGAACGCTACAATGTGTCATTTGGCCTATCAGGTAACAGTTTCACGATACCTCTTTTATTTCAAGGAATTGCCATGACTTCTAAAAGTTAGTGGAGCGGTTTCACGTTATATCTCCACGATTTAGAATTCTCTTAGACTTAGTTTTCTTTCTCTTAGACTGGTTGCCGTTCAAGGCTAGAAAGCAAAGTCTACGCTGCTACTTAACAACTAGTGGAGAACAATGGATTAATGCCTTCCCTAAGAGTACACCTGTGAAAGAGAACGCAACATACTCGACCAGAACTTGAACCCAGCTCGCCGAATCTATTTCCCATCCCGTTACATAAATCCATCAGCTATGGTAGGTGAAAAAGTAGAAAAGTAAGCAAACAGTAGTTAATGTAGTTTTTATATCACTTCGAACGGGGCAATGTATGTGTACCTTACTACTTAATGGGAAGAGAGAGAGAGAGAGAGAGAGAGAGAGAGAATGGGGTGAGAGAGAATATATTAATAAGTAATAATGACATCAATTATCGGTGGTGGCATTGTTGGAGAACGTGAGAGTGGAAACGGCAAAGTCAGGAGTCGAAGCAATTGTGATTAAGTAGGGGGGGTGGGAGTAAGTCCGAGCAGGGTTAGTCATTGATCTTGTCTGCTTATCTGTCTGTTACATCACGACCCATTCACTTAGGACAATGGCTAAAGTGACCGAATGAGGCGGGGAGTGGGGTCAGTATTATTTGATGAACAACTCTTGACATCGTCAAATCTTAATGTACAAAAGAAGGTACTTCATAAGCTGCAATAAGAACTTTAGTTGACACACTCACACAAATATATACCATATATACATATATACATATATATATATAAGCAAATATGAAAAGAAATTAATTTCTATTCATTCAGGTTTGTTTGGCATTAAATTTCATTACTTAGCATCCTTCATCGTTTATCTTGACTCTCACAGTTAGTTTGAATAATACTTATGAGCGTACTTTAATTTAAAAAAATATGGAAACCTAACGATGCTCTTACTTATGTTTATGAAAATAAAAATCCTTACATTCGTCTTGATAAAATCTATCATAGAACGAAACGCGTTGATAAATAATAAA
This sequence comes from Acanthosepion pharaonis, assembly GCA_903632075.3. Classification (NCBI taxonomy): domain Eukaryota; kingdom Metazoa; phylum Mollusca; class Cephalopoda; order Sepiida; family Sepiidae; genus Acanthosepion; species Acanthosepion pharaonis. Next base: position 3,431,683 of record CAHIKZ030001358.1, on the reverse strand, counting down.
TAATAATTTTCCTTTTTGCCTTTACTCTCTCTCTCTCTCTCTCTATATATATATATAATTATTTATTTAAAAATATGATTCCAACGCTACATAAGAGTTCTCATGTTTTATGCTCTACTTTTGTATCGAGCACTATTTTTAAAAAAATAATAACAAAAATACTAAAGAACTTTGGATTATTTACTTAACGAGTTCTTTCCTATTTTCTATATATTTTTACACACACACACACACACACACACACACACACACACACATATATATATATTAAAAAGAAGAGAGACACTGCAAACGTTTTTGGTTGTTATGTAGATTTTTTTCAAAAATATATTATGCCTTATTTTCAATAATTTTGCCTATATTTTCCTCATATATTTCTTCTATCTTTTCATATAGGCTTTCCGCTAGGTAAACTAATGTTGGGATGGCATATGTAGGCCCCATTGTTGTTCCCATTACAGTACCTAGGGTTTGGATATAGTTTTTGTTCTCAAATGCAAAGGTGTTATTGTTTAGAATTAGGTAAATACTATCGATAATGAATTCCTTAATGAATCTGGGATGTAGTGTTTCTGGATGTTTTTCAATCCAGAATGAGATTGTCTCCTTACCTAATTCATGAGGTATGTTGCTATATCGGCTACTAATGTCAAAAGTTGCCATAAATGTTCCCGGATCTACTTTTTGTGGAACTAAGGAAGTAAATATCGTCTTCGATGTAGCTTTTAATCTGCTTAGTAAATGGTTGTCTCTATTAGGTTACAGAGTTTGCTAGTTGGACAGGCTGTTCCTGCAATTATTGGTCTGAATGTAAGGTCACTGGGTTTGGGGATGGGAATGTATTCAGATTTTTGTTTCTGGATAGCTGCTTTTATTTTACTCGATTTGTGAATTTTTGGTAGTCCGTAGAAATTGCTTGTTTTTGCTACAAAATTTATTAGGAAATCATTTCTTTTTTTTTTTGTTAATATTTTATTATATGTTGTGCAGAGTTTTGTAATTTTTGATATGTTTTTGTCTATGTTGGTGTTGATTAATTTGTAGTTGTTCTTATCCCCTAGTTTCTCTAGAATTTTTGTTTTATAGTAATTCTCTTTGTATAGTTCGAACAAGAAGACCACTTTAGATGACACAAAACCCAAAATAATAAACCTATCTACATATGCACTTACAAAGGACGAAATCAACCTATTGAAATTAGGCCTAAAATTCTGCCCTGCTCCGAAAACCAATATAACAGACCTAAAAAAAAGACCTTAGAAAATTTGAATGCAAATTCATACGAAAAGAAATATTGAGTAATAACGATAATATTACAGATATGTCATTAGTAAAAAACAAACCCAATTTATTCTCAAACAAAAATAATAATACCAATGAGCTAAATATATTTTTTGAAAAACTCTGGAACTTCGACCTACAAGAAAAATGCAAACCATTCAACAACCTTACATACAGACAAAGACTAGACTTAGAGAACATCCGAAGAAATAATAATATAATTATAAAAGAAGCAGATAAAGGCAGCGCTATAGTGATCATAGACAAAACGTACTATAATACAAGGAAAACAGAATTTAGCCAACTCGTTTCGCCCTCTGAGGGACTTTATCAAGGCAAATATAAGAATTGTATTTTGCAACAAGTATTTATAAACAAAAGTAAAAATATTAGTTTTTCAAAAATTCTAATGTTACGAGCGGTCATAAATATTTATCAGGATGAATGAAAAGTCTAGGCAAAGTGACGTAAGTTAATGTCTAATAAACAAAAGTCAGTTCTTGTTGCATATATATATATATATATATATATATATATATATATATATATATATGTATGTATATATATATATATATATATATATATATATATATATATATATATAGATATATATATATATATATAGATAGATAGATTCAAAGCTAACATTGAGTAATGATCATAAATTGGAAAACATGTCATGATTGATCGTACAAGAAACGGCTCAAGTTACAAACACAATTGTTGGCCGACAGTGGCTCAAGTTCGTTAGCATGTTTTCATTTTCGTTTTCGATATTTCTTTATTGAAGCCCTTACATATACCGGATTAAAGATAATGACGCCTGCTTTGATTTTGGATTTCCACAACATATCCCATAAATAAAAGGGTCACTCAAGTGTTTGTTTAATATTTTGCTTTAAGGAAATGAGGTATTGCTACAGACCCAATGATACTCAGTACAATAATTTCATCTTCAAGAGTACTCATTTGGATTAGATTTGAAGAAACTTGAATAATATCAATGTTTGTATCTAGAAAAGACCGCATGAGACCAAGATATGAAACACCCAATTTCTGTAGTCCTTCATTCAGTTGTTGTAATCTCAGCTGATACATACGTGCGGGTTATGCAGAAGAAACATCTCGGTACTCCTCAAGTCCCAAAATCTGATCAAATATCAGATGTTTTTAAGGTTTTCTTGATCAGATGGCGAACCTTTCTACATCCTCTCATATATTTTGTTGGTTACAGTAGAGTTTCATTAAGTTCTTAAGTATAAAGCCAGCCTATAAGGATAATTATACGAAGACGGTATCCTTGAGATTTGTTTTTTAGTAGAAATTGTGTTCAAATTTTTGATAAACTATTGTGTCGGTTGTTTGTTCATTTGAGAACCTGTGTGTGTGCGTGAACGTTCTTCTTATAGTCTTCCAGTGATGAAGAGAAAGGTGCTTATGATTTCTTTTTATTGTTTCACTCCCAGCAAGGCAACAGAAGCCACTATGATACAAGGAATGGCTGAGAGTGAAAATAAACTGATAAAGACGAGGACGGTAAAAAAAAAAAAAAAAATCAGTATTCAATGACACAGAAGACGACGATTGATATTCACAAAGAATATTTCTTGTGAAAAATCCTTTTAACTGTCCTTTTTCTTTAATTTCTTTGACTTTTTAAATTTTACAATACACTCATGATAGAAAAATAAAAGCAAATCATATTATAATTCAGCGTGTTCCTTAGTTAATTATTTACTGAGTCAGCCATTACTTCATAAATCATGAATCATTTTGATCGCAAGGAAAGTCGGAAAAGACATCAAAGACACTGTTTAACTTCAATGTAAGAAAGAAAGAAAGAAAGAAAGAAAGAAAGAAACAAACAAACAAACAGCTTATCAATACCTCATAATTAGTGGAATATTCTGTTTTGACTGTTAGGGAAGAAGGAAAACATATCAGAGATGCTGTTTTCAGTGAAAGAAAGAAAGAAAGAAAGAAAGAAGTGAAGATAAAGTAACGTTTTTTATTTATTTATTTTTTGTAACTTTTTTTCATTTGTACCCTCTTTAAATAATTATCTTAATTCGTACTTATGATTGCTATTCTAATATTTTGATAAAGTTGTTTAGTTCAAATATTTAATGTTGCACAAGGTGATTTTTCACGGGTATTTTATTGTCATTGAACTCACAAGAAGCTTATTTATTCATTAATTTAAGAATTACGATCCATTAGAAAATTTAAATAGAACACCTTCAAAATTTCACTACTATTTCTAGTATTAATAGATTTGTTCATAACTAAATACAGGCTTTTTAACTTGATCCAACAGTGAGAAAAGTTTAGTTACGAACTTTATTTCTTTTCATTGACCGGACAAAGAGGGAAGGAAGGGATAAGCGTATAAAATATGGATTTAAATAAGAAAGATTAAACATGTAAATATGAATTTAACTAAAAACGGATAAATATATATGCATTTACATATGCATGTCTAAATAATAAGAACTTACACAACGAACGAGAGAAAATTGATCTGATTAATTAACATTAAAAATTATATACAGTATTAAGCATCTTAACCGAGGTACGAACTGACATCTTACAATTCCAGAACCAAATCGAAATTTTTACATTTGTTTATATTTACTAAATAGAGCTCAGACTAATACAATGTAAAACAAGGGGAAAAGAATTTGATGTCGCATCGAACCTTCATTTATGGAAGGTTTGCCTGCTTTGAAAATTGTTATTCGAACTTCTTAAGTTCCATCGAGTTAGGATTAAAAAAAAAATGAAGAAACCTTGTGTTATAACTCATCCAGCTAAACACCGTGCACAGCTCATCCAGACAAACCCTGGGCGTAGCGCATAAAGTCAAACCCTGGCTTTAGATCATCGAGTTCATATCCTATGTGTAGATAATCCAGCCAAATCCTGTGTTTAGCTCATCCAGACAATTCCTGTGCATAGCTCATTTAACCAGATCCTGTGTGTAGCGCATTCAACCAAACCCAATGTGTAGGTCATCAAGTCAAAACCTGTGTTTAACTCAACCAGCCAAACCATGTGTTTAGATCATCCAGTGAAACCCGATGTATAGGTCATCCAGTGAAACCCGATATATAGGTCATCCAGTGAAACCCGATGTATAGGTCATCCAGTGAAACCCCATATATAGGTCATCCAGTGAAACCCGATGTATAGGTCATCCAGTGAAACCCGATGTATAGGTCATCCAGTGAAACCCCATATATAGGTCATCCAGTGAAACCCGATGTATAGGTCATCCAGTGAAACCAGATGTATAGGTCATCCAGTGAAACCCGATATATAGGTCATCCAGTGAAACCCGATGTATAGGTCATCCAGTGAAACCCCATATATAGGTCATCCAGTGAAACCCGATATATCATCAGTGAAACCCGGTCATCCAGTGAAACCCCAGTGAAAAACCCGATGTATAGGTCATCCAGTGAAACCCATCCAGTGAAACCCCATATATAGGTCATCAGTGAAACCCGATGGTCATCCAGTGAAACCCCATATAGGTCATCCAGTGAAACCATGTATAGGTCATCCAGTGAAACCCCATATATAGGTCATCCAGTGAAACCCGATGTATAGGTCATCCAGTGAAACCAGATGTATAGGTCATCCAGTGAAACCCGATATATAGGTCATCCAGTCAAACTCGGTGTGTAGCTCATTCAACGAAATCCCGTGTGCAGCTCAGCCCACCGAACACTGTGTTGTTTATCCAGCCAAATCCTGCGTTGTTCATTGAACAAAATCCTGTGTGTAGCACATCTAGCTAAGCCTTAGAGGAGAGCTGAGAAAGAAAGGATAAATGTACTGAGAACGGTCGGAGACATTTTTGAAGAGACCTGGAGATACAAGGAAAAATCTATCCATAAAGCCAACCAGAACAAGAATGGAAAATGCGTGTTAAAAATCGTCCGTCATTTGATTTAAAATATGAAGAATAAGGATACAGAATATGCAGAAATTTCAATGAACGTATTCAGAAATTGGAGTTTCAGAATGACACTAATACTATTAATGATAAGATCACTGACAATGATCTAAAGAAACTTGGCTGAAGGGTTAGAGGAAATAGTAACTGAAAGAAAAACAGAAATTTTTTTATAAAGATAAAGAACAATAAAAATAAAAACAATATTCAAAGAAAATATATCACCAACATATCAAATGTAAAAAAGAAATGAAAGAAAGTTATGAATGTACAAAATTCTAGTGGCAACCATTCTTTTAATTTTGAGCGTGTGAATTTACTGACTCTATTATCTATGAAGGCTATAATTAAAAAAATAAAGATGGCTTTGTGTCTCCCTCGAAAATCAGTATTGAAAAACCTGGTTGTTTACTTGAACACTGAACACTAGATCCGGTGAAGAATGCATAGATATCTAACCTATCAAACCGTCCACACGTGTTGAACAGCTGTTGTCTCAAGATAAAGTGACACGATTACTTGAGTGAGTTTAAAGGAAATGTGAAAGTCTGAATCCATGTAAAATCTATTTGAATATCGCTTGAACTTATAATTGTCCCCACAGTCCGCTTGTTTTCTTTTTGTTGAACACGTAAGTAAAAGCCAAGTAAGCAAGGATGGAAATGTCAGACTGAACGAAGCTTTTAAAATTCTGTTTCCTGCAACTGACTCATAACATAAAATCAATCGAAGATTTTAAGTAAAAATCAATCGAAATGTCGTGTTCTTCATATTAGAACGTTTATTTCGAAAGAGTTTCCTTGATTTTGTTCTTGTTTTCTATATGCAAACGATTAAGCCAAAGGTGGAACTTCAAATTGAATTTTTTATTATACTCACGTGAGTATGTTCTAATTTCCAATTTTTTCTTTCCCAGTGACATCCAGTGAGTTTCCAACGGACTTCAATTGAAAATAAACAAGAATTGTGTGTCCAACAGTCTGTGTAGATCTCATAAAGAATACAAAGGCAAGAAGAGGCTGTCAACTAAGAAAACGAGAGGAAAAATCTTTGGAAAGCTGTAATCTGTGTAATCTTTGAAAGCAAGTTGATTTGGTTTCTTTTGTTTTACGGAATATCAACCTCAATGGGTTATTTAATGCCGACATTTTTTTTTTTTGCTGGTAATATTTTGTTTTATCAAAAATCTGTTTTTGGTAATTTTTTTCCTTAAAAAATGTATTGCTGGTAATAATATTTTTCAAAAAAGTATTGCTGGTAATATTTTTTTCAAAAATGTATTGCTGGTAATAGTTAACTATTTACCCATAGCTGGGACCCTAACAGGTGCTACCACCCCAGGGTCAAGGTGGACCTAGGAACACCAACAATTAAGAGGCGGTTCCACTGTAAGCAAGTACAGCCAAAGGTAGAAAGATTAAAAAAAAAGAATTCATCTTTATTTTACTGGCTGATTTCTTTTTATTAACTATTAGAATAGACAGTGCTGCTCATGGTCAACTTTCTAAAAAAGCCACTCTTAGATCATTTTACATGGAATTCTTTCTCTTGGAATGCGATTTGACTCTCTCTTTCCCTCTCTCCCTCTCTGTCTGTTTGTCTCTCTCTCTCACACACACACACATATATATAATTTGCTCTCCGATAAGCAATATGGTTTCCGCTTTGCCCGATTTACCGCTGACGTGCTGACGGCCATAACTAAATTTGTATACCAAGCACTCAACAATAATGGAAAAGCTCGAGCCGTGGTTCTAGACATCTCTAAAGTGTTTGATAGGGTTTGAAATGCTGGCCTTCTTCGTAAGCTTCAGGGATACGGTATTGCAGGACGATTATTTGACTTAATACAATCATTCCTCTTAAACCGTGAAATAAAGGTCGTCCTAAACGGTTTCTCCTCCGGCTCCTTTATCACGAACGCTGGTATTCCCCAAGGCTCTATCTTGGGCCCTACACTGTTCTTGATCTTCATCAATGACATTCTCGATGTCATAAGTTCACAAGTTGGCATCTACGCGGACGACACAACTATTTACTCCTGCCTCAATAGTAAATCTGGTATCATTGACAAAACTAACCTGGCTGCTGATCGCGAAAAGGACATCCATTCTGTGGTTGACTGGGGACAGCAGATAGCTTGTAAACTTTAATGCCTCCAAAACTAAACTGCTTTCCTTTACCCACCGCAGAGATTCCTTCCTAACTGAATCTTATAAAACTTTCAGTTACCTGTTTGGATAAGTCTTGTTCTTATGTACATCGTCTTTGTCATGTTGTATTGATAATGTTATAATTTATGAATATGTCCTGAAGATGGTTTATTAGACCGAAACGTCCGACGTTGACATATTAACATTAAAACAGCATAATGGTATATAAAGATTTTTTGTTTGTTTTTTCCGTTTTTTTTCCATATATATTTTATATATATATATATATATATATATATATATATATATATATATATATATAGAGAGAGAGAGAGAGAGAGATTTAAGGCAATTCACCCCAACCAGTGCCATATCGCGCATGGATAGATGTCCCTCTAAGTACTTCCGGGGAACAATCCCGTGGCCACACTATGCTGTAGACTTCGCCAAACTTCCGACTAGCTTTTATTGTCTTAGACGATTGGCAGTGACTATTATTCTTGGCCTTTTCTATTTTCAAAGCTTATGTAATGGTTATTACGAGTAAAGAAAATAAAAGCTAAACCAGTTTAAAAAAAAAGAAAACACCTACGCCTCTTAGACTTTCTTTCTCCAACATTTGGGGTATCCGTACCAATTTCTGTGGTGGAGAATTGATATTCTTGGAATGTTCTCCCGACTTACGAGCTCTCTATGAAACTAAATTCTTCGATCTTTACCACTTATTCTCTGTTCTTGGTTATCTTCTTCTCTTTCGAAAGGATTCTAGTAATTCTAGAAATTTCTCGCATCTCTGGAATTCTCTTCCGGTTTTCAGCTTTCATGAAACCTACAATCTTCAAAAATTTTAATGCACCGTAAATCGCTATCTTACTGAATCCTATTCTTTTGTTATCCTTTCTCCCTACTGAAGTTTTCTCATGATCTTTCACCCGCAGTAACCCCTTGCGTCATAGTGGCATTAACGCCTGGGAAGAAATGATAAAATCCGGCAAAATATTTCTCAAGAGTCTCTGATCTGGAAGATCCCAAGATTGGATTTTAATATCGTTGATCTTGTAATCACTATTTTCACCTAAAGCAAATTGCGTACATTCTAAAGAACGCAGCCTTTAGTGGCTGCATTTAACGTGGTTACTTCAAGAATGGGCCGCACATACGCGCGACGCTTTGCTTGTCTGTCTCTGCTTCTTTAGATAATCATCATAATACACTCGGATTCGGAGAGATCTGTGTTTTATTCGACCGTTGTAATTTCAACAGCATTTGCATTTCTTGATGGATTTATTAGGTATTACTTTTGTTATCACAAGAATATTTATATCAATTAATATTATTATGATATCATATCAATTATTATATCATATTATTATTTTTATCAATTATTATATCATATGAAATTATTATATCAGTTATTATTAGATATATTTTATATCATATCAATTATTAAATCAATTATTAAATCATAAATTATTAAGGAAGATTTAATAATTTTATATATATTTTCCAGATGACGTAAGTTAATCGGCGAAACATATCAAAATTAAATCATTTTCAAATTCATATATATATATATATACATATATATCTATCTATATATATATATATATGTATATATATATATATATTTAAAAAATAGGAATTAGCTCGAATTGCCTGAACATACCGAAAGGTTGAAACCAAGCATGATCAACTGATCTATTTTTCTTTTTTAAATTTAAAAGATCTGCACATTAAATTTTTATTTTATTTTATTTATGCGTGTATAAGGCCTTTTTAATGTTACTG